>MKGJ01000201.1:0-39855 GCA_002018255.1 Bretziella fagacearum | reverse complement strand
AGAGAGAGAGAGACAGAGAGAGAGAGACAGAGAGAGAGAGACAGAGAAAGAGGGAGATGCTATTTTTATATTCAAAATGTCATATTCCCATGACCATTGTTGTTGGTGTGCTTGCCAAGAGTTACCGCCCGGAATACTCGTTGGATAAAGTCCGCATGGCTTGGCATTATAAATGTATCAAGAAGCTTTTGTACCAAGTGGATGCTGTGTGCGTGCTACGAGCATGTGGTTTTTTTTGGGGGGATTTTTTGGGGATTTTTAAAAAAAAAATCTGCTTGTTTTATTCCGGGTGGAGGGTTTGATGCAAATCCGATTCCACTCACTAACAATATACCATAGATGCCAACGCCTTAACAAGGCATGTAATCGACCTCGAGCTACTGGTGTCCGTAGGCGCGCTACTGGCCCCAGAACATCGTCACGTGCTGTCTTGGAGGAAAAGTTGGATAACCTCGTAAACTTGTTACAGCAAAAGTCAACAAGCACTACTGCTGATACTATTGTCGCCTCTGTTGATGCTATGCAAACAGAGGACACTCCCAATTTATCCATAGTTACAGCTCCTAGTCCGGCTGGACTGGCAGCTCCAGGCTCTATCAATGTTGCCCCATCACCGGGTCGGGCCACTCTTCAGGACCTTGCTGAGGCCAGTGCATCGGCATCATCTGTGCCCCACATCCGCTCATCTCACCGGCCGGACTCACAAGCAGGAGGCTTATATCATCGAGTTCCAAACCATCATATACACAGCCAGACTAATGGCCATAGTACGCCTGTTGTTCCGCGTCAGATGCCATTGGGAATGCCTATTCAGCAGCAGCAGCAGCAGCAGCAGCAGCAGGGCCCTTCATTGCCACCCAATGCTCCTGTTCCACTTACAGGCCCACCACAACCCCCAGTCCCGGCCGATACCTACCATAATGAGACCAAGCGTGCCGCTATGCCGAATATCTTCAACCCTGCCCGCGAGTTCCTCACGACATCATTGCGAGACCAGCCCCTGCCGCCACCTTGTGGGATTGGAGAGGTTCCTACTTGGCTACCGTCTAAATTCTCCCAGCAGGAGGAGGATGGCATGTTGGACCACTTTCGGTCAGAAAAGTCTCGATACTTTCCATTTATTTACATCCCACATTGTGTTACCGCTGCTCGTGTAAAGGCAGAGAGGCCATTCTTGTGGCTTACCATCATGGCTGTCTCGGTCAAGATTACCTCGGTACAACTCGAGCTGAGTGCCATCTTCCGTGAGGTAGTAGCCAAACAGATCTTGATGGATCATGACTCGTCTCTAGACTTGCTCCAGGGTCTTGTTGTGTATCTGGCCTGGAGCAATTATCATATCCACAAGAATGTCAAGCCCTCTATGTGTATGTACTCACACATGGCCATGGCTATGCTGGCTGTAATCAACATGAACAAGCCTCATGGAGACTGTGTCATGTCTTTAGCGCCTACTCCTTTGACCGCTTCATATAACTCAACTTCTGGTCTTGCCCCATTTTCGGACCGCGACATGGATGAAAAGAGGGCTACTTTGGGATTATACTATATCACGTCAAGTTTGACATCATTCCTTCATATCGGATCCATGCAGGCACTACGCTGGTCTTCCTCTATGGATGATATGCTCAATGATATCCTGAATAAGCGTCCTTCTCCCAATGACCTTGTATTGGTCATCATGGTCAAGTGCCAGATACTTACTGAAGAGGCCATTCGTGTATCTCGAGATGTTACTGAGCATGAGGGTAGTGAGTTGACGGCTTCGATGCGTACTATGCAATATCGTATGCTACAGGCACGTTTGAAGGAAGTTAAGAGCATGATCCCACCACGTGATTTTGACCACTGTAAGTTTTGTATTGCAGAAGCGTTTGGGGTCAATGAAGTCACGGTGCTAACGTTGGGATGATGATAGATGCGATTCGGGCTGCTATTAATACTGCCGAAATGGCTATGAATGAAGTCGGATGTTGGGACATTACCCCTAATGAGCCCTCCTTCTGGATCAACACTGAGCGCATAACTGTCCTTAGCCGTTGCTTCAGTGCCGTCCGTAACTGGTTTGAACTCTTCTTCCAGTTGCCTCTAGAGGTCTACATCTGCCTACCATTTACAGTCTGGTGCCAGATGTTCCGCTCATGTTGCATCCTTTGCAAACTTTCGACAATCGACGACAAGGGATGGGACCGAAACTATGTGCGGCAAACCCTCGACGTCTTGACTGTCATCTCGGACATTGAGCGAAATTTCCTATCTATACCCGAGGCCGCAGGCATCATTGTGGATGTAGCAGATGGAGATGTCTTTGTGAGAAGTTGCCGGCCATTGAAGCATATGAGAAAGGCATGGGAGAGTTATCTTTTGCCGCCAACAACCGGTGCGGGAGTTGTGACACCGGCAGAGAGTTCGTTTCAAGGCGGACAAGCGGCCAATGGAAACCACCCAGTAGGGTTACCAGCCCAGGCCCAGGTGGGAGCGCAGATGATGAATGATGGGCTGGGGATTGACTTTGCTAGCGATTTTGATTGGTTTGCAGACATGTACTACGTTAGTGAGAAGTTTTGAACAAGGTGAGATGATGTACAAGTTGGTTCAATATATTTAGGGGGGGGGGGGGGGATGGTGGCGTTGTTTGGTCTCTTGAATTTTTTTTTTTTTTTTTGAGTTGATCCGGTATACCCATTTTCTTTTTACTTTTTATTTTTACTTTTCTATTTTCTTTTCTATTTTCTTTTCACTTGTATAATTCAACTTGGGCATCATCCAACCCTTTTTTTTTTCCCATGTCT
This sequence comes from Bretziella fagacearum, assembly GCA_002018255.1. Lineage (NCBI taxonomy): Eukaryota > Fungi > Ascomycota > Sordariomycetes > Microascales > Ceratocystidaceae > Bretziella > Bretziella fagacearum. The sequence continues at coordinate 37,063 of MKGJ01000201.1, read as the reverse complement.
TCACTTTCTTACCGCTACTATTCTTGTCAGACACGGTCCTTGTCAGCACGACACGGTGTATACTACACAGTTACACTACAGTACGACCACCATCAACTGCATAAAGACGCAGGGATACAACTTCACACAGACTTTCCTTGTCTCTCGACCCGGTTTCTGGGTCGTATATGAGCAGTGCTGGTTATGTATTTTTTTCTTTTTTTTTTTTTCTTTTTTTTTCCTCTTCTCTCTGGTACTTCATTTTTTGACAAGGGAAGGGAGTGTGAATAAAAGGGGGGAGGACGGACGAGGAGATTGGGATGAAGAGATTATGGTTGATGATGTGTGATGTATGAGGTTTTTGATATGTGTATCTCTCGAGACGCAACAAGGGATATTGCCGAAAGATGTGAACAAGAAAGACTAGCTGTAGAAACATGACATTATAGAGACATTATCAGAACATGTATTGGTTTTAGTATAGAGATGACCAAGTTAATTGCCACCATGATGGGACTTTGCCACTATGATGTAGGTACAGTACATACCTTGTTGGCAAGTCCTGTTTAGAACCTTGACTACCAAGCTCGCTACCGGATTTGATAATTGCAAATAGCTTTTGACATAGCGTGGTTGCGTTGCTTGGTAGCTATTGACCTGGGGAGGGAGAGGGAGAGGGGGCTAACCGCCAAACAGCCATGTTGGACCGGCAAGATTTACCAAGTGGCGTTAAAAATACGCTTGTGTGTGAACTATGACGGATATGACCATGGACGTTTTCTCGGGCCAGTGAAGAAGTAGCTTTTATCATATGAATCAGCTTCCCTAGACATGACTTGCCCTCGAAACGAGTCAGTAAAACACAAAGAACTCTTGTTATGAGTCTGATGACAGCCTTTTCTTTTCTAAAAGGACGTCAAAGGAAATATGGCGGGCCTATGGAAATGACGGGGGGTGCATGGGAAGTTGCATTATCGGGTCGAAGGGGAGGTGGGTACTGGTGGACAGGGACAGGCCGATCACGGATGAAGACTTGAAGAAACAGCGCAACAAGGGCAGCAGAAGGAGAAGGAGAATAATAATAATAATAATAATAATAAGAAGAAGAAGAAGAAGAAGAAGAATAAAAGAGAAAAGGTGAATGGATAAAGGTCTTTGGAGACCATGAGCTGTGAGAGTATCTAGCGGATATTGACGGACTGGAGATGGAGTGACTGTGAAGAATGTCCCGCAGCTGAACAAGCTTTTTGCTCTTTCGGGCGTTTGCGGATATGATTGTCGGTGATGAGGGCTCAATGTCACAGGTTCACAATGCTGACGCAAGGATGAGAACATTCACTTCCGTTCATAGTCATCACATCATTCTCTCATTGAGGTGGGTGGCAAGTCCCACCGTATGTCTATAATTCCCCATTACCCACCGACGCCCACTGAGACCACTCAGAACCATGAGATCAACAATCTGTGACTTATCAATCCTCTAATTGACAATCTATAATTGGTAGATATACGGGACAACTGTCCCATAAGCGAATTACCTATAGCTGGAATATGCATCAGCCGAACCCAGTATCCCGGCCAGACCGGGCTAGATGCAGCATTGACGGGCGATCATTGTGTGATTAATGTGTTTGTGATGGGTGGAAGGGGTCGAACTTTTCAGGTAGAATGTGAGGGAGACAAAAGGCCGGTAAAAAAAAAAAAAAAAGTATTATATGGGTTGAGAGGTTTGAGGAGTTTCGAGTGATTTACATCATCAGCTGAAGCTACACAAACCAAGCTACGATAGTCTTAGTTCCTCGCCCAAAAATGGTATATCGTATGCAGATCAGCAGATCGTAGACAGTAGTATACTGGCCAGATAACTAACTCAACATGTATTATTATAAAGGCCAACTCACCTTGGTATCAATCTTCCAATATACATTCCATACACTGCCAGTCCTCACCATGTGTGCCATATCCCGGCCCCAGTATATTCTGTCAGACCTCGAGGATTCTTTTTACAACAACAAGGGCCCCCCCATTCCCCTGTTGATTGTTGTGTATTTGTACGTATATATATAAATTTTTTTTCTTCCTTGCCCGCTCTGTCTAGTTTAGTTTACAAACGACTAGGATTATGTATGACGACCCCCGTCACTTTGGAACCTCAGCTGCATTGTCGTGCATCAAGCCCAGTGTCATTTATGAGTTGGTTGATGTATCCGGAATTCGGACAAGTAGCCACAAGTGAGGATGGTGGACAAGATATGGGTCTGGAAATAACCATACTGAATATCTTTGTTGTTCCTCTTTGTATCATCTCTCAACTTGTTTTAATTCCAATAGTTGTTGACCTTGATGTCGAGGTGTAACGACACCACTACGGAAATCTAGTCATCCACGTCGAATCTCAAAGCTATTTTTCCATTCTACGTCATTACTGTCCTTGTAATTTGGGATTCTATATACTTGAATACAGCAAAAATCTTCTTGACTTTCTTGTTAACTGTCCGACAATAAGCGAGCAAATACATATCAACTGTTATCATACCCTCCCTCAAGACGGCCGTGTATACAAACGACCGAAATCCCTACCGAATGCCCAACATTCATATGGAACACGACAGCAAGAAGGAATTGCCTACAAGGTAGGTCAACTCCAATACAAAATAAACAATCCATCTTTCCCGTCTGCCATTCTTGTAGCATTGCAGACTCCTTCTTTTGACCATGGTGGGTGGTACACATGGAACTATGGAGCTTCTGCCGCTCCACATCTGGGGCCAATCTCTGTTGGCCACAAGTTTTAATATTACGTCTGGAGCCGTTACTCGAATGTACCATTAGCAGTTCAATATTGATTTATTTACCACTAGCCTAATCATTGTCGTCAACAACTCACCAGGCACTCAATCTTTTTTTTGTTTTTTTGTTTTAGTAGTTGTATCATGTATGAGCCATCACATTTCCGATGATTCCGATACTTCGAGGACGTGGAAAACGGATATCGTCGTTTGAGTTTCTAGATAATTTCAAAAGCATGTACATACGTCATTATCGTCTTGATTGATAATGAATTTGGTAGTTACTAGCAAGGACTCGAAGAGTTGAGATGACAATTTCCTCCAGAGGAAGTCAATGACTGTCTTGTTGGAATGCATACTCGGGATCTATGAGTCTGGAAGGTGCAACAAATAGGATTGAAACGTCCAAAACGTAACTTCCTCAATCATCTATAGATCAACAATTTGGCTGCACGATATTGAGGGAACTGACCGTTGATTAAACGGAAAGCTGCCATTACGGCATTATCTGTGGCTCAGTGCATTTGGAACGTTGCCGTATTGCCACCTGCAAGCGGCTTTAGGTTGTTGTGTCCTGTTACCTAATTTAACATCACAGTTCCACATAACCTCACCCAGGCCCTAATACCGCTCTTCACGGTCCACGCATTTCTATACGTGGCCATCAAAACATAACTATGGACTGCCATACATTGTACACTGATGATTCATAGTTTAATATGAAAATATCTGTAGTGGCAACACATAATAAGAAACATCTTTGCCCCCCCCCCCCCCCTAGCATCTCATTTAACTAAGGCTCTCAACGACCCTAACCCTCATGTGAATCAATACCACACTTTGGATGGTAGTGCATCTGTCATGCTATATGCTCTCAGTAAATATATTCTGGGCCTTCGCAATTGAGTTTGGTTGCTATAGCAAGAATTGGTGTTTTAATATGTATCATGTGGCCAAAAACAAGCAACAGACTGAGAATTAGTATACGCCTCGATGGCAAAGTACAGTATACTTCCACAAAGGCCTGGATCGTTTGCCATGATCCATAAGTACCCAGACAGTACGCCTCATGTTGACAAACTTTGGTTGAGTATGCCGATATGAACTTACAGAGGTTTCAACAACATGGCAGGTTTGACCGTCACTAAAGGTTCGCGCACATATCATGCAATCACGGTTGTCCCATTACACTCTCAAGGTGAGGTAAGAAAGGTTAAATTGCTGCTGTGGTGCCTTTGCAGCGTCAACCCGGCATACATCGACAAGCCCCCAATATCGGAGAAGAGAAGATGAATTGCTACCGATATTGAGGCCCTGTAGAATCCTTCTGATGTAGGAGGATGTGTTGGCCGACTGTTGATGCAAGTGAAATTGAGGTTGAAATAGATCTGCTGATGTCTGTCGACCAAGTGACAAACGGGCTCTTGATATTTGGTAGTCTCCATAAAAGATCACACTACGGAAGAATCCACCAACACAAAACGGCAACCACTGCTGCTATGCATTGTCAATCACTAGCCGCTACAGATATTCTGTAGATTCGGCTATAGAATTCGAGACCCCCGCTGGACTATCCGAGGCGGCACAAGGGAAACACACATTGCCCGAACCATATTGTTTACATCTTGATCACCCTACATTGAAGATCCTATAATAGAATTAACCCGATTGTATTCTATATGAAGTAATATATAAAAATAAAAATAAAAGGGATCAAAAGGTAACTCAATTGTCTAGACGGCCAAGAATGTGAATGGTAAGCTTGTTGGGGAACTGTTGAGGCTTGAAGAACCAAATGTTTGGGTGGAGTTTGTGTGTACCGAACAGACCATTTAGGATTTCCGAAAACGCGGTAGGTGCGTCAATGGGCCACTTTACGTCCTCCCTCACTATAAAGAAGGGGTAAAGATGGCAGGCAGAAGTCGGAAAGGTCTCGTATAAGGGGGCGTACTGACGGACTGGAGGATGCCGACGATGGACAAAGACTACGGAATACTTGTTGGCAATGGCTTCCATCTGATAAGAATAACGATAGACCAAGACTAATGATATAAAAGACAGGTTTACCTCGACATGTTGGCGGAAGTGGAAAGTGACACTCTTCTAGTACGTACTAGCAAGGTTCATTAACTGGGCTGGCTACAGCAGAAACCCGGTATGAGAGATTACAACCTCCACTTTAACTCTGTACCAGGCCTACTGTTGCTCCTATGACTTCCTTCCACAAGTAGTTTCCTGAGAGGGTATTCTCCGAACTAATAAAAGCTATAGAGCGTCATGTGAGTCCAAGTTATGAGGGAGGAGGAACAAAGGATGAGTGGCTCACGGTCCTTTATGATGGAAGGGTAGAAACATCTGTAAGCATGGAACTAGAGGAATGCTTGGTTATCTCGCACTGTTTTCAAACCTAAACCAACGTTTCCGGTAGAAGAATAGTTCAAGTTGCTGGCCCCAAAGAAGCAGGACTTGCTTCTTCTTTTCATTTTGAAAAATAATGCTTAATATATTGTCATTGATGAATATAGCTGCAACTTTGACAAGTGACAACCCGTGTTTCCTCTAACCAAAGAAACAAGAAAGGGCCATCAACGACGAAAGAAAGGATATTTTTGGAGAGAGTGACACTAGCTGAAAGTTCATTTGTTTTGAGTTTTCGAGTATTGTCTTGCAAAAAGGGAAGATCTAGGCTTAGAGTGCGGTAGGGGGGAGGGGGGGGAGGGGGAGAGGGTGTGGACATGACCTGTATGCAACCGCGGGCAAGAAATAGTCAAGTTTGATCAAAAGAAGAAGGGGAAAGAAATTCGGAAAGAAAGGGCGGCGCCAGCCATTTGCCTATCATGTCCCCCCCTCCCTCTATGCAGAAACACAAATATATAACCGAGTCAGACAGCCGAGTAGCATGGAAAGGCATGGAAAGGCATGGAAAGGCACTAGTAGGAACACGCAACTTATACTAGGAAGTATTTGTAAATGCCCTTTATTTTTATTTTTATTTTTTTTTAGAGAGAGAGAAAGAGAGAGAGAAGAGCTTCCTATGGAATTCATTGTTACATGAGAAGAACACACCTAGCCTGATGACAAAAGTCCATGTACGGAGCTGGAGTCAAACCTAGCCGGGTATCTGAGAACGATTTAAGGGACTCTTGAAGGAAGGAGGGGAACCTAGTACTCGGGGCTTCTTATGCAGCCACTTTAGAAAAAGAAAAAAGAAAGAAAGAAAAGAAAACAAGAAAGAAGAAGTACAAATACTACTATAGATACAGACGGCCGAACCTATCTTATGACGACGAGCGGGGACAGACCACGATTCATGGGAACAAGGTGGCTGCTGGCGAATTATATTGAAAAAATATTGCCATAAGAGGAAGATTTAAAGAGTGGATCAAGGCGATTGCGAATTAGAGTGGCAATTGATGTGCATAAGAGGGGAGTAGTAGAAGAAGAAGGATATGAGGGGGAGAAGAAGAATAGAAGAGAGGAGAAGGAAGAGGGTCAAGGGCGGAAGGTGGGCAACACTTGCCAGTCATGACCTCTTCTCTTTCAAGAGGTCACAGTACAATGGAACTATGATACAAAGCAAAGAGGCCTCTACAAGTTACTTGGCCGGTGACATTTGGTTACTTCAAGTTGTGGAAAAGTCCAACTCAGTTGCTATATGTACTATGGGAAGAGGGAGGGCAAGGGGCTTTCCTTGTCCAAACGAAAGTAGCCGGAAAGCTGAATATGCCTGCCGGTTTGGCATTTGGCCTGACGGGACAGGACAGGTGCTGCAGGGAACAAGAAGAAGGGGGAAAAAATGACAATTCAAGGTCATGTGCAGGTAAAGATCGATGATGGACGGGAGATGGTAGCGACGAAAGAGAAGCTGAAGAGGAGGAGGAGGAGGAGGAGGAGGTGGAGGAGGTGGTGGTGGTGGTGGAGGGAGTTGATGGTATGGCCGAGTAGTGGCACTCGGGTGTCTTATGATGTATCTTTGATATACAGATATGTCTATAGAGCTGGTACAGTCAGGAATACACACATCTATTCACTTACTCATAGGCCTCCCCAAAGTCTGCCGTTGTGGTACGATACAGGACTAGATACTGAAATACCACATTTAGTACCATCGGACATGTTTCGATGGTCCCCAAGTTAGTTGTTACATGGCTTACCTCTTTAGTAGGTTGGGCAGCATATTGATCAAAGAAACAAAAGGACCGTTTTGACAATGTTCCACTGGGTAGGAGTTCCGACGGTTCTTGCTTTCCTTGCCCTCTCTGACTATTTTATTTGTTTTGTCAAGCGAGTCAAAGGAACAACTCAAAAGAACTTTGTCACTGATGAACAAAGATAAAAACTACTACTGTCCCACTTCACCAACTTTCTTGAACCGACTTCTCCCTTTAGTCCCTTCATACAGCTCCATTATATAAAGGCCCAGACCTCGTCTCTGCAGCACAATCTCGTCATAAACGTTTCATTGTCTTCCTTTCTGTAACTGTAGATCAAATGGCACTCAACGTTTACGGCCAGCCAGAATCCCTTCTTGCTTTGAAAGGACCAGACCAGTCCATCTATTTCCCTTTCTCTCCTCTTCTTCTCTCTTGTCGAGTCCGTGTCTTAATCATAATACGTCTGGGGTTGACTGTTCTTTTGTAAGGAAAGAAAGAAGAATTTACTTTGGACCCGCCGTCACTCAACAACAACTTTGATGCTTCCAACAGGGATAATCCTTTTCCTTCTCAACGACACATAGTCTCGAACAATAGTTAACGGATGGCTGTCCTTTTGATGCCTTTCTTGACCGTTTTGATGGAATGACAAAGGCAGNNTATGTGTACTTGCATATATATGTATGTATGTATGTATGTATGTATATGTATGTATGTAGGTAGGTAGGTAGGTAGGTAGGTAGGTAGGTAGGTACATGTGTATATGGGTCCTGGAACTTTATATATGTGTGTCCTTTACTTTGTTTTAGGCTAGGCTTCTGGTGTGATTAATAGGTTCAATGGCTTATATATTAGGTATTCAGCGAATTTTTGATATATCCAATACCACCACTAGAAAAGAAAACCAGTATATAGAAAGGAAAAAGAACATGTACAACAAAGAAAACACACCATCGTCTTCGACTTTGCAAAAAAAAAAAAAAAACCCTAAAAAACCCTAAAATACTCCATCTCTAGATGGAATACAAGAACCGCCATAAACTTTATAAAAAAACCTTCTTCTTCTATGCGTACAACAAACTATACAAGACCGAAGACACTTTTGGTTAGCATTCTCCTTTCTTGACAGTCCATCAGAACCCTGCGTTTACCTAATAGGCGGTAACAACGTTGGTCAGGGCACCAATGACATCGAAACCCATAAAGTCAGGCGACATCTTCATAAACTCAATCTTCACATAATAGTCTCCAGCACGAGGGAAGTTCACCGGAATGTCGAATCTCGTGGGATACGAAGAACTTGGAGATACCTGGGTCACCTGCGGAGCAAACTCCATCCGCATGCCCTGGAGAGTGACAGTGGCGAATACATCATCGCCATAGCTGTTGGTCGTGTCCTGGCAGATGTGCATCATGGTCTCCCCGGCAGTAGCAGTCGACCGAGGACTAACCAGATACTGAAAAGGTGAAGCGGGTCCTGAGTAGTGAGACATTGTTGTTTTGGATGAGTAGTGAGCAAATGGGAGGTTATAATAAAGTAAGAAAAGAGAAAGAGAAAGAAAGAGTTAAGATTTGTGTCTTGTTTATGTTGTTGTTGTGGGTGAGAAGGAGAAAAGGTTTTAAAAGTCCGAGCAGTTGCTCGTGGATAGTCATGATCTTATAGATGTTTCTAATGAAGCTGTTGCTTTTGGTTCTTTTATTATTATTCTTTTTTGCCAGCTTCAATGACAACCACGAGAAAAGATGGACTTTATCATATCGTCCAAGATTGATAGACCAAGACAAGAAAGAAAAGAAAATGACACATCATACTGTTGACGATAAAGAATTCAAGAGAAAGAAAATCCAGATAGATCAACTGTAAATTCAGTAAATCAAATATACTGTATCTAACAGGTAAAACATCCGCATGGATATACCTACAAAGGCCCAATACAAAAAGGTGCTTCAGCAGTAATCCGAATACCTGGTTTCTCTCTTCTAATAGTAGGTGCGTATCTCAGTATAGACGTTTGTGTCAGGGTGTGCAGAATCCAATGATGCAAAGACCACATGGACACGCCTCCTCAAATAGTTATAGACTTACAATATACTCCATCTGTTTACAGGACCTACACTACTCCGAAAGGTGTTTCAACTCCAATTACCGCTATCTTTTCATGATGTTGCTGGGTTGGGTGTGTACTCACTCCAACCAGGGTATGGGCATGCAGCAACAGCTTAAATAATAGACGTCGTCATTACCGGGTGCCTTTGCGGTAGTACCATGACATTCTTTTCTTTTTTTTCTTTTTTTTTCATGTGCTTGACTGGGTTTAAATTCGAGGCATGTTGGTAGTCGGATCAGTAAATAGTGAACTTGATATTGACTGAAGAGACATTAGTAGAATTTAAATGTACAGGTTGGTACCTTATTTATTCAACACGTGACCCAACGTCAATAGCCCAATAACCTCACAACCACGGTCGTTTCTTCACCTGCTTGATATCTGATAACTATCATGGAACAAAAAAAAAAAGAGAGAATAAAATTAACAAAAGAGTATGTATAGAAGATGAAAGACGAGGTATTATATAGGCAGGCTAGTAAAAATAGCCATCACCAACCATTATACAGAACCCACTGTATTTAACCTCTTATTATTCTTCCCAATCCTTGCAGAGCTATGTCTCAGTACTTCTAAAACACCAGAGAAAAAAGCCCAGAGGCAGGCAATATGGTTAACCATAATGAGGCACATCAGGGGAACAGTCACTATCTGAAATTTCTACTAGGTGTAAGACTAGAGGCAGCTTATTTCAGGTAGCTTTGGATAATGAGCCCAGAACCATAGAATCTTGGCTGTCCAAGTTGACAGGATGACCAATACCAAAAGTAACTTTGGGAGGGGGGGAGGGGGTTTCAGGTAGTGTACTGTAGAGTAGTTTGGATGCAACATGGTAGTAATATAGCCGCATGGCATGCCCCAAATTGGCACTCACAACCGTTCCGTTGGGTGATGTAGTGTAAATAGACTACATATTGATAGAGCGCCACACTGCCGTGCAGTATATAGTAAACACATATTGGCTAGGTAAAGCAGGTTATCCGGTATTTCTTCAATGATGGAAAGGAGAAAAAAAAATAATGCCACTTGATTACAGTGATTCCATTTATATTACAGGTAAAACCGTGTTTTCAAAGGACCTCCCGCTATATCTCCTATATTGGAATATGATCCAAGAGACTCTAGGACTCTATTGTTCCCTTTGATCATCATTTCTAGTATAGACTTCATCGGACCGATACTCTTACACAATTTCACCGCCACTCACTAAAAAAAAAGAAAAGAGTGGAAAGGCAAAAAAGAAACAACATAAATCTCAGGCGGTCATGTCTCATGGACACCGCCTTGTGATTGTCCATTATCCAACAAATTGTCAGCAAAAAAAAAGCAAAAAAATAAAAAAATAAAAAATAAAAAAGAGGATGATGCTTCGTAATATCTGTGGTAACCAATTAATGACGTTGTGGTTGGGGGAATCTGCGATTTCCGGGTAGTTGGACTAGGAGGGCGATCACGACATTGGCGGGCAGCTCGGGGAGGGTTCGGTGATGGAGGGAGCAGATATGTGCGAGAGTAGTAGGGGACAAGGGGGGGACAGATAACCAAACTTGACATTATGTAGAAGAGCCGGGTCAAACCGAGCTATTGGTTGTAAACCCGTGTATTTCCGCTGTTTGTGACTTTAGAAAAGTACTTTTATGAATATAGGTACTTTGTGCTTCAGCTTATAACACACAAGGTACAGATCAGTTCTCCCGTGCATAATGTCAAGATTTAGCTGCATTATCTTAGACATGTCCAGATCAAACAACAAATGCATTGATTTGCAAAAGGGAATTAATCACCTGTGTAGATACTTCCTGATATTTGGCTGAGATCAGAGACCTTCTAAACAAAAGTTTGCTAGGCTAGATTAGTCAACTGGAGCCCTATGCCCACACAGTGTCTAGGTTGACTTTATAGCGGAAAACAAGCATTGCCCTAAAAACTGAGCCGATGCATTGGTTCTGCTTCAACGGCATGATTTTGACCATGGTTTGTTGGACAAGCCTCAATGGATAAATTAGACAATTGTCTTGACATTAGGTATATTTTGATTTACATACAATCTTTTCATTGTGAATGAGCTGTACATGATACTAAAAATGTCTCCTATCAAGTCGGTATACTCATAGGTTTAAGATGCTGATGGTTGATGAGAAGCTATGGATCGGCCGGCAAAAGTTCTAAGCGTCTAGAATATTACTTGTCTTTCTGGCTTCGTTTTCGGGGTATTGTTTTTATGGCTGGGGTTCAGACAACCTTTGAGCTGAACATGATGAAGCGGTGTGACAAGCGACAAGCTTGACAGCTTCATAGATCGACACATCATCACATTCTCCAAAGGGTAACCTGGCCAATTTTGTATTTATCTTGTCTGTAGAAATGTCCCCACAAACATGATGATCGAGGTGTTTGTATCAGGCTGCATGCTAATCAAATCTGCGTGACTAGGACTTGGGCCCAGAACATCAAGTTCATGTGGGGTTTGGTCCCATTGGATCAGACACGATGATTGCTGCTGGGATTCATGGAGGGTTTGGGTTCTCTCGCCCAAGACGCAAGCCTATGGTCAAACGTCAACATCCTGCTCTTTCCCATGAAAATTGTATAAACTACATTCTCAGCTGCCTATGTAGCTCGGGTTACAAGTTGTGTCCGTGTGGCTCCGAGGACTTTGCAGGTTATCATGAACGAATGACAAAAGTCAGGTAAGGTGGCTAATGCTTCTCTAGCTACTACAGGTGAACTGTGACTAGGATCGAGGATAGATACAGAGTGCAAAGCACAAGGTGCATGTGTACTTGCATTGTAAAATGTAGATGATAGGTTTTCTGACGTTACAAGTACCTGCCAATTTCGAAATCCTGTGCAACAACATAAATCATCATCTGTGTCTAAGGAATTACAAAAATGGAAAGAGCTACTAGGAAAAGAAACCACCAAAACTAAGCTATTACTGGGTTTAGTATCCAGGTGTCAATATTATTGAGACCATGTAAGTTTCCCCATAATTTCCCAATTAGGTTATCATGTCGTTGCGGCAGCCAATGAGATGTGTTCCCCCATTCTCTTTCCTTTTCTGGGAAATTAACAACAATTCGGCCGAGAGGGTTTCCGTTTGCTTTTTTCTTTTTGTGGGGCAGAGTGAGCCGAAAAGAGGCCCACTTTGAAGTACAGTCGCATTAGAGTGCCGAATCAGGTCGCATCAAAACAAAGATAAAATTGCATTTTGTTGTTGGTAAATTGCTTTGGAAATGATTTGTTTTTTTTTTTTTTTCAGCCTGGCCAGTAGTTTTGATTACATTGTATCGACACTGGATCTTTGTAAAAGTATTGGTTCTAAAATGCCGAGATATAATTACCCAGTTTTGGTGGTGTGCGACATTTTGGCGGAAACCTTTGCGTAAAGTACTGGGTACATTTACAAAGGGAGAAATCAACAATCCTGTTCAGTTCAATGTAATGTCACACTTCAAATCGTTTTGAGAGACACCCCACGACGAGGGCTTAACCATTCTCAGCATTCACGAGAAACTGAGGCTTGAGAGATGGCTTCTCTTGGGCTCACAAGAATCGAACCGAGATCTCGGTGTAAACTTGGGTTTGAAGACATAATAAGCGGCATGGCATTGAATAGCTGTACACATATACAAAATAAACTGAATTCTGTTTAGAAAAGATCTCATTATGCTGACCCCGTGAACGAGTGTGGTAATACGAGTCGGATGCTCGAATATAACATTGTGAACCATCACACCTTCAAAAAGACCAAGCACAGACAAATGATATAGCATACCTATATGCTTGCTGAACTCAACATGACTCCGACCCCGCAATCCCGCCCTAGACATCCCCCTGATCAAATCCGCCTTTTGTGACACGAGACACAATCCAATGCCTTCAGCTGCAGATGCATTTGAAAGATTATATATTACCACTCTCTGCAATTTGTCCGCGGTATATTAGGGGTACATCTATTCCACTTGTCTCTCATTTCATGTGTAGATAGGTACATGTCACTAGTCAGTTATCCGGTGGAGGAAAAAAGTCTCTACCTACCACCATGTCGCTGTACAACATCTGCTGTACCCTCTGAATAGCTTCTCTTCACCCTAATCCACCCACTAATTCAAATATACAAGGTAGAGTGTGTAAACAAGGCTGTACGGATTTGACGGGGATGCTGGATACGGGCAGATGTTTTCTGAGAGGGAGCTGTATCCTGTGATGCATCATAATCGTAAGCGAGTAAGGAACTGAACTCTTTGCCTTGATTGTCGTCTTTGGTATTGATATCTCTCCAGCCGTGTCTGACCTCAGCAGTCATTGATGGACCGGCGTTTACCCTTGTGTATCTATCTACCTAACTACTTACATATATCTATCTCCAACGTATCAACGGCCTCCCCAACCCACAACACCTGCCCACCATTCTTACTACGTACAGTAACCGAACCTACCAGAAACCCCCGCCACTCACCCCCGCCACTCCCCCCTCACACACACAAAGCATTTGTCTCTGTGACAGCATCTACGGCCATTTCCTAACCCCCTCGATAGTATGTTTTTGAGAGGCGCCCAGCCATGTGTGTTGTCTTGCAGTAATAAACAACCAACTCCTCCTATCGTTATCGTGAAACGTAGCAGTCACAAGGACCGCTTACATGTATAGTTTATTGTGGGGCCAACTCCAGGTGACAGATCAACTACCGCAATAATGGTTTTTGAAACAGCATAATTTGTAATGACATAAACTCACGTTATACACTATTATAAGAAAATAATCGTCAATATGTACAAGTGGTATTTATTAATGCAAGATATAATCATGATAACATGGAGGTTATTTCAAGTGAAAACCAAAACGGCTTAAAAAAGAAGAAGAAAAAGAAAAATGTGTAAAAAAAAAAAAAACCGAGTGACTGAAACGTTTTGAGACCCAACGCAAATCCCTCCCTAGATTTTGGTTTGTTGTTGTTACAAGTCCCTCACGTCATGTTATATACTTTGTATTACTCAACATATTCAGTTGCGACGGGAAATAGGATAAGACCGACGTCTCGAAGCGGGCACCTCACTGGTGGCGGTCGTGTTGCTCTTGTATGAAATGTAAAAGGACTCAGAGTGGACAGTCTGGTAGTCCTCAACGTTTTCAGCATCACCGAAAATCTTGAGCGAGTGAAAGACCCACATGTACTTGCCAGCAGGGGCGTAGGTGCCATCATGCAGCAGACCGTTCCACGAGGAAATAACGACCTGGCGAGAGATATAAGTCAGGGGGAACAAGTAGTGCTGGCCAATAGTCTTGTAACCCAGGACCTTCTTGGTGGCATTGGAAGCGCAACGGTACAGGGGAACAAGGTCGGCACGGACCAGAGCAGAGCCAGCCTCCAGATCAATTTGGATACCGGGCAGCTCAACACCAGCAGCAAGCAGAGCAGAGGCATTGTTGGTACTGGGGGCAGGCAGAACCCACGAAGTGTTGGCGCCGGCGGTGGTGTGTTCATAAGTGTCAAAGGGAAAGGCCTCATCGGCGGGAATCGAGGTCAGGAAGGTTTTGGAGTCCTCAATCTGGGTGACATTCTTGAGCGAGGCAGACATGCCCTGGTAGGGGAGCACCATGTTGGTGCTATCCGAAGCGTTGATGGTGATGAAACCTGACCAAACGGGCAAAAGGGTGGCGTCAAGGTCAGCCGGAGGCTCAGCCGAGACAATGACAGTAGTCTTCTCGCCAGCACCCAGAGTAACGGTGGTCTCAGAGAAGACCAGAGTAGCATAAGTGTCGGCAAGCTCGTTGGGGAAGGCAGAGAAAGCAACCGACGAGCCGTTGGACTTGGCGAAGGCAGTCAGGGCGGGCAAGTGGCCAATCTGGTAGGTGATGGACGAAGAACCAGTGTTGGTGATTTCGAAATCGGTACAGTTGACAAAGTTCTCAGTGTCATTGAACGAGATATAAGGACGGTTCAGGGTCGAATTGGCAAAAGCAGCATCGAAAGCGCGAACAAGACCAGCACCCTGCTGAGGAACGGGAGCAAGGTAATCGATGGGGGCATTGCCGTAGTTGAAGTCAATGGGGGTACCATAGTTGGCCAGCAGGTTCTCAATGGTCTTTGGGTCAAGGGTGCCGCGAATTTCACCAATCAGGGCGATAATGGCGCAGACAAGGGGAGTGGCCATGGAAGTACCAGACATAACAGCGTACAAACCCTTGTCACGGGGGTAGGTCGACAGAATGTTACCACCGGGGGCACCCAAGACCGGACGAACGTCCATCTCCCAAGTAGGACCCCAAGTAGTAAAGTCGGAAATGGAGCCACCAGTCGCATTGTTAACTTCTAGATCCAAAAAGGGCAAAACATCACCGGGGTTGACCATGTTCAGAGTCACGGTCTTGCCAGCAGTTAGAGCGTTAATCCAGGTGGCACCAATAGTAGGAGTAACCATACCAATGCCCTTGATACCGACAATATTCTTGACATCAACAACAAGAGTGCCGGCAACGTTGTTGTAAAACATGATAAACTTGGCACCATGCTTGGCAGCAATCTGCGCCTTCTCAGCGAACAAGCAAGTTCCACGTTTGATAAGGACAACCTTGCTACTCAGATTGGGGGCGTTGGCGTAGTCAGAGTCGTCGCAACCAATAGCAGCGTCCGGGTTGTTCAGGCCGACAGCCCAAAGGGGGTAATTGGTAACCTCACCCCACGACTTGTAGGGAATACCGTCGGTCCACCGAAAGTCGATGGCAGCCGAGCCGTCAACGGAGTAGTTGGAAGTGATGGATAGCGAGGGAGTGTTGACGTTATCGAGAGAGGCGACAGACAAGACCTTTTTACCAGACGAGGCAGTGAAAGCGTAGAACATGCCATCAACACCTTCGTTACCAGCAGCCAAAGTGCAGGGCACGCCCTTGGCAACAATGCGTTCAACGGCGACGGCCCAAGGATCCTCGGACCAACCAGAGGGGCCACCGGTAGAAGAAGTGATGATATCAGAGCCATCCTCGTAGGCCTGGTTGAAGGCAGCAATCATGATATCGTTCTCAACGAAACCCTCACAGCCAAAGACCTTGTAGGCACCCAGGGTGACATTGGGAGAAGCACCGGTGAAGCCAAAGATGTTGGTCTGAGCAGCAATGATACCAGAGACGTGAGTACCGTGACCATCGCAGTCCATGGGGTCATTGTCGGGAGAGGGCAGGGTAATGCCATCGCCGGTGTATTCGTCACCAACAAAATCATAACCGTGAGTGACCAGGCAGCCCTCACCGAAGCAGCCGCCAAGAGCAGGGTGAAGGTAGTCGATCTGAAAGAAAAAAGAAAAAAAATTGAAAAAATTGAAAAAAGCCAGAGTTAGTTATCACATCATTTATAATCATGACTTTTACTTACACCAGAGTCGATGACGGCAACCTTGATGCCCTTGCCAGAGTAGCCGGCCTGGCGAAGCTTGGTAACCTGGGTCATGTCGTGGGCAGAGTCCAGGTTCAAGCCACCAAAGCGGGTGCTGTTGGCATCACGAGGAGCCAGCTTATCGCTGTCAAACTGAGCCTCGGGGTTACCAGCCCACTTGACCTCGGCGTTGGGGCGAGGGATACGCTTCACCTGCCAGGTGTTGATACCGTTCATGGCCTTGAGCTCGTTGAGCAGAGTCTCGGCGGTCTCGGGGTTCTTGAGCTCGATGGAAGCACCCTTGAATAGGGTGAAGTTGTAATCCATCTTAATCTCAATGTCATCAAGGGCAAACTTGCTCTGAATCTCGTTCAGGTCCTATATTGGAATGTTAGTGGACATCAACGGCAAAAAAAAAAAAAAAAGTTAAAAAAAAAAAAATAAAAGCATTATATAAATCCTGACATACAGCAGTGTCCTCAATCTCGACGACGAAGCGGTTTGGCACAGGGATGCCAAAACCAAGCGCTCCCTTGAAGGAGGTCGCAGCCGCAAGAAACGACAGCGAAAGAGCCGAACGCATAAACATTATAAAGAAATATTAATAATTAGAGTACTAAAAGAGGGTCAACCATACAGCAGTAACGAATGAATGATGGTCAAAGAAGACTTGGTGTAGCAGACAGGTTAATGACGAGAAAGCAGGCCGGGATCGATGATGTTATATAGCTTTGATTTGTTTGTTTGTTTTTCCCGCGGTCGCATGGGAGGTACCCTGATTGGTTGAATGTCTGCTTGGCTGACGTATGATTAGATCGAGAAGTTTGATATGAAGCATTGGCGTAGGAATGATAGAGTGGGCTCGCGCCCCGGGGGGGGTGTGGCCTTTGGTTCAAGATAGCAGTCCCTCCCCTTCTCGAGTTTCCCACACGCCACAGAGAGTTGTCTAATACAAGTTCACATATATAGCAGCATAGGCCAGGGCCAGACCAAGTCAAGGCTAGGGGCCAAACTCTGAGGTTTGAAAGAAACAGGACTTACTGGAAAGTATCGTGATAGCGATTCATCACAAGACAAGGAAATCCAAGAGGCCGCTGTCCGACCGACCAAACGACAAAGTTGGACACACGCAACCAACCAACAACACAAATCACAACTGGAATGTGGTGGATAATCGCGTTCAAGCGGACAGATAACCGGGACCCTAGATGAAGAAGAGAAACCAAAAGGGCTCAACAGAACGAGCAAGGGCTTTACGTAAGCAACTACAAGTCCACAGTTATTGCATACAACCTAGGAAGAAGGTGTATTCCTCAGTTTACAATGTCGTGGGAAGGTGCAGCACGGCACCCACGGAAAATAAAGTAAATACTGTTGGCTTTGGGGGCGTATCTTGTTTTTGTTCTTGCTAGGAAGCTGAAATGCAAAAACTACTACTTGGCACTGGCTTCTAACCCATCGTCAACAACTCACAGACCATAACAGAGACTTGCTTCGGCCTCCACGATCTTCCTCTCCTTGTCTGGGGACACAAACTTCGCCAAAACGAACCTTTGCTCCCTATCAACAGACAAAACTTGCAAGGTTACAGCACAAGCGTAAAACAGGGTTCAGGTATCATTTCTACGCGAGGCCCCCCACTGAAACTCTGACTTTGTGAAGAATCCCGGTGAGGTTTTGTTTTTCCCTAGACTAACTGGACCCTGAAGGTTTTATATAAGGAATCCAGTGTTGATATGTCTGGAGAGGTAATCAAGGCAACCCTAAATTAGTATTATTGACAAATTGGCAATTGCCTAAATTCAAATATTCCTTATACTGTACAGTACACTTTATAGTATACTATACAGTATAACTAGAAGGAGTAGATGGAAGAGAAGGAAGGCATAAAGAATGCAAATGGGGATAACCCTAAGATATTTCATACGTGGTACCTTCCCAAAACAAACTTTTCGCACTTTAAAAATAGAAATTAGTCTCATTATGCTCACATGTCAAAGCAGCTGCCAAATCGAGTAATGAGACAACAACAATAAACAAAAGTACGCACGCCCCAAATTAGCAAGCCCTGACCTTTTCCGGTGGGTGTACCTGCATCAAAAATCACGTGGTCGTAATATTGTTATTGATAAAAGGAGATGATATGATCAGGTGATGTGGGTTGTCGATCCTGTCTTAGTCAGCATGCTCCACTTATCTAAGTTGGTGTATCTACAATCTTCACTGCCGAATGACACAAAATTGTTCCTTATATTCGTCTTCGGAAAAGTTGGAGTTAAAACATACTAGTTCTTTGCCATACTTCTATTCGCGTCTGGTGACTATATAACCATCATTCGCATGATACCTCTTCTCCCTCTCCCTCTCTCCTCTCTCCTCTCTCCCTCTCCCCCTCTCTCCTCTCTCTCCTCTCCCCCTCTCTCCTCTCTTCCTACCAACAGAACACACCCCACCCTCTCGTTAGCTACATATCCCTACTCTAACGACCTATCTCAATTCGCCAAATCCTCCGCTGCCCATCACCCTACATATCACAACAAGTAACGCCTTCACGGACCTATAAAAGGTCCTTTCTCACTTTCCACCCCGTGCTCCCCGCGTCTGACCATTAATTCAATCAGATTTCCTAGAGATGATGGACGGTCAGTTGCTGCTCGTGTGTGTGTGTGTGTGTGTGTGTGTGTGTGCGAACAACTCAGTCTAATCCGGCTATAACAGTCTTGCTCCATCTCTCACTATTATTTCTTTCTTCACTAACACTTGTTTTGGGGTATTTTCAAAGACTCAGTTTGTGTGTATCGTGTAGCGCAAACACTACAGTTGTCTTGTTTGCCCCTCAACCACAGCCTATCGAACGACACAGCC
Organism: Bretziella fagacearum; assembly: GCA_002018255.1. Lineage (NCBI taxonomy): Eukaryota > Fungi > Ascomycota > Sordariomycetes > Microascales > Ceratocystidaceae > Bretziella > Bretziella fagacearum. The sequence continues at coordinate 17,795 of MKGJ01000201.1, read as the reverse complement.
AGCAAAAGGACATGGATAATATATTTCGGATATTTCGGGCTCGACGGATACCGCGGGACGGGTAGAACGCAAAGGATTCTGCCACCTACGTCATGTGCTTATTAATCGAATCTTTTTGAGGACACGAACTTCATTGTCCAGCGATAGATCATGCGGTTATATCACTAGAACAAGTAGTTAGCTACAATGTGATAGTAGTATGCTTTTTGACTATCATCGTAAGCTCTACAGCCTTCAGTCTCGGCCGATACCTTGATACTTCTCCCCGTTGACATCATACGGTTAGTGGTCTTTTACTTTCACTCATTATCTCCTAGACCTAATGAGACTTCCCAGTGTTTATCATAACTCTAGGGGAGTTTGCTAATATTGTTGTCAGTTCTCATTACAACATGTGCTTGGGCCTGTGCCTGGCATTCTCAAGAAAGCACCATTCATGATTCTGGGCTGCACCACACAGCCTAGAGAGAGTTGCAGGGCAAGCATGCATCAAGGCTACAAGTCTATCTATCTTTCCAGGCAAAGTCACAGGTTGGCCAATTAGCTGGCACCAGGAAATACTCTACCAAGGGTTAGTTGAGATAAGCTCACTCTTGCTAAAACTTACATGTATGTGCCATAGACGTTTAAAGGTCTTGCTAATAGTCCGCGGGTGTCTGTTCAGTTCCCGCTTATACTTTATCAATCTATTGGAGATCCAAGATCACTTTGCCAAAGATCCCCGTTGAGGACTCCCTGCAGTCAATATACTGAATTTCCTTACAGCTCTGATACCGAACCCATTCAATCACTTCGTCTAGCTAACCTTATCGTCTCTGGCACTACCTTACTTTTTCCTCTCTCATCCATAAACATACCCTCACCGGCTCCCTCCACCAAAGGTCTCCTCCCTAAACTCTCCAATGTTATGTCATTCGTCACGTTACCGAAGACACATACCGTACGGCCCCATGCTTCACGCCAGTATCAAAAATGGCAGCTAGATATACAAGATACGAGTTAATCGGAATGAACCATAAAAGAAGTAGAGGTAGGTTCTCTTACACCATGTTTTATAGGAGACTAAGTTCAAAATCTCACTAGAATAAAGTATGCTTATGGACCCACATGTCGGACCCACATAACAGATAACACCTAACCTAATACAGTACACATTCTAATAATTGGGGGTCACTGCTACTGTTAGTACATACCATGATACCACCACCATCTACACTAACGCCAATCATCAAGTTCCGCAAAAAAAAAAAAAAAAAAAAAACACTCGGCTCATCCCCAAACCCTTCGCGCCACCATCACAACTTAATATCGCAACCCAGATTACACTGCGCATCATCGTTCATTTTACATCCATTTCATAAACCTTGTTGTTCTCTTTACAACCCAACCATTTGGATTCTGTATCACACCCGTCTTTCAAACCCTCCCTCTCCCGCCCACACAGACAACCCACCATGTTCCGCCCCCTCATCCAAACCACCCGCCTCCCCTTTCGTCTCCGCCCCACCGCCGCTCTCCCATCCCCTATCTACCTCTCTACTTCAATCCACACTACCGCCCCCCGCCCAACAATCCTCAAACCCCAAACCCTCGACGCCGCAGAGTCCAGAGTCTGGGATATCCTAACATCTGAGTTCTCCCCGACCATTCTTTCCGTCGAAGACGTCTCGGGCGGTTGCGGCTCCATGTATGCCATCGAGATTGCATCGGAGAAGTTCAAGGGGTTGTCCATGTTGAAGCAGCAGAGGTTGGTTAATGCGGCGTTGGGGGATATGGTGAAGGGATGGCATGGGCTGCGGTTGCATACGCAGGCGGCGTGAGGAGGGGAGGGATATTGGGGATTATGGGAGACTAGGTATACTATGACTCGGGTATGATGGAAGAGTGCCAGAGGATATGAAGACGGGAGAATTGATGTGGTATTTGTACAAATATACCCAGGAGATGGAGGATAGCCACATCAATCTGCAACCTTTTACTCTATACGCACCTACCTACTCATTGCCGAGCAACGACACTGGATTTGCTATTGGACTTCTACGATGGGGGGGGGTATAGGGTATAGTTGATATAGAAAAACAGCATAGGAATCAGTTGGAAAACTTGAGGTTACAGCGACAACGATTCAACAGAGAATATCGAATACTTTGATATCCACAAGTTGCATTTCACAAGGAGTCCAGTTTTGAAACGAGCTAGGAGAGGAGGAGAGGAGCTCTATTACAGCCATCATATGTGCTTATGTACATAAATTCATATCGATTACATAGAAACAATCACAAATTCCAAAACAAAACAAATCAGTCAGATATAGAGTTGATATTAAATGTCATCAAATTGTCCGTCTAGATAAACCTTGATTCCATAGGAAATATTGACCGTCCCTAAGCCTTCTCACGCGCTACCTGCTGGCATCACATTCCCAACCATTTCGTGCCTTGTCAACAATGTACACCATTAGCAGAAACAAGACTTGGCCACAGTGGTTACAAGATAGACAACACACCGGTATCCCACAATACAAAATTGATGCTCCTTCGCGCAGCCACCGAGCCACTGAACAGGCCAGGATTCCACATATCCAACCATATTCTACCCGTTTCGCCTAGTCTTGTCGACAGACGCAATGATATAAGAGATAGCTAGCAAAACAGTAGCTTGGAGGGGGAAGGCTATTGAAAAAAAAAAAATATGAAAAAGAAAAAAAGAAAAAAGAAAAGGGAAGCCCAGAAGAAAGAAAACGGGAAAAAGAAAAGAAAAGGAAACAAGATCTAGAAAACAACCCAAACGCAGTAAAAAAAAAAAAAAAAAAAAAACCCTGAGAGGAAAAGAAAAAGACATGTCCGAGTCAACGCACAAACGGCGAATAAATTAGCCATCTCACAGAGTTTCCCTTTTACTCCTTCAGGAACTTGAACGCCGCCTCGCGCTCCTCAATAGGCATTGTCCGCAAAACCTCACGCAGACCCTTCAGACCAGCACCCTTGTTGGACTGTACCACAACCGCCAACTCTTGTGCCAGCTTCTCCGCCTTGAGCTGTTCAACCTTATCGGCAATGCTCTTGCGGTTAGCCTCATACCACTCCGCCACTTCACGGTCATTGCTCTTGAATTCCTCAATGCTCGACCATGAAGCCAGAAGCTGAAGGTGGTGTTCACGCTCGCTACGAGCCTTGATATCAGAGACGATGCCGTTCGCTGAACCAGTAGACAATGTCGAGGGCACCATGCGACGCAGGATGTACTCCTCATTAAGTCTACGGCGCAGGCGCCAGTAGAAGAAGCGACGCGAGTTAGACCAGTCAATGGCACTGGTGATGACACCCTTGGCCTCCATGCGACCAGAACGGTCATGAAGATCTGCAAATTGAATGGCAATCTGAGTGTAGACAGGAAGCAGTTGCTTCTCGCGAATAGCCATAGCCTTCTTGATCTCCTCAAGCTCATCCTTGTCTAAGCCAGGAGCCTCAACACGCTTCTTGAGGTCGGCATAGGTAGAATCCAGGCGAGACATGGCAGCCAGCTGCTTCTCCTTGCGATACTTGATACCAATCATACCCTCAGGTTCCAGGACACCACCACGGGCATCTTTATCAGCGTACATTTCCATGTAGGTGGGGTTAATGGTAGGGTCGACGACAACCCACGAACCACCACGCAGCTCACCAAAGGGGGGAATGTAGACAAAAATAGGCTGCTCGTAATCGACAAGAGCATCAACAATGTACGAACCGTACTTGAGAACCTCGTTGTACATGTCACGCTGGCCACCCGAGAAACCACGCCAGTTGGCGAGGATCATCAGAGGCAGCTGTTCACCCTTGTTGAAGTCCTTGATGGCCTGGGCCGTCTTGAACGCAGAGTTGGGGTACCAAACACCACCTGCCTCATTGGCAACTTGTTCGATAGAGTCAGGGTTAGCAGCATCGGCCGGAGTAATGTTCTCGACAGTGCGGGTCTCAACACCAATAACACCAATGGGAATACCACCCAGGCGAGCACGACCAACAACAACAGTGCGGGCCCAGCCGCCAAGGGCTTCGACGAATGAACCCTTGTCGAACAAACCAGGCTCAAAGGTGCTGTCGGGCGACTCAGGGTCCTCGTGACGACCACCAATCAACCATCGCACATCATACGGCTGCTTCTGGGGGGGAGGAGTGTAAACGACATCACGATCCCACGGGTCAGGGCTGGGACTAACAGGGACAGGCGCATTACGCTCCTTGGGAACAAACGACAACCACTCGACAATCTTGGAGACACCTTCAAAGTCATCGTTGGCAGTCATGTGGGACACACCATTGCGGTACATGATTTGGGTACCACCTAACTGCAGGTTAGAGGTATACACCTCACGACCCAGCAGGTTGTTCAAAGCCTGAGCACCAGTAAGAATGATCGGCTGGCCCTCAATCTGGACAGCACGCTGGCCCAAGCGAACCAAGTAGGCACCGATACCAACCGAACGGCAGGTGACCAAGGTAATGGTAAAGATGTCGTTGTACGCACGGCTAGTAGCACCAGCAATGAGGCCGGAGCCACGCAGGCACTCCACACCGAGGCCATCCTCAGCACCGACAATGGTAACTATCTTGTGGCGCTTCTCGCCGTTCTCGGTGATTTCCTCGGTGATAACTTCGCGTTCGAAGCGCTGCTTGGCTTCATCATCCAAATACAGGTAGTTGAAGCCTGCCTCTTGGTTCTTGGCATCTTTGAAGTCGACCTTGAAGTGAGGCATTAACTCCTCAGCCAGACCCAGGCGAGCACCAGAGTTGGCAGACAGGTAAATTCGGGGAATACCCAGCTTGCGGGCAAGCTCAGTGCACTTGTTGAAGAAGCTGTCTTCCTTGGGACCAAACGAACCAATCTTGTACGTGATGTCGTTGGCAACAACAATGAATCGACGACCAGTGGGGTACTCAGGGGTGCGGGCCTTAAAGATCCAACCAACCATACCACAAGCGTTGGTACCAGGCTCACGGTTAGCCTCATCCAGATTGTCCTGATCATCCAGAACCAACTCAGTAAAAGTCATGCAATCACCAGTCTTGGGCTGCTGAGCAGCCAGGGCGGGGTTCAACTTGACAGCCTTGGTCCAAATGTTCTGGATGGACTGGCGGAACAACTCAGGGAAATCGTAAACGTACTGGGTACCCATCAGGTGGGCCTTGTAACGCTTCGGCTGTAGGGGGTTCTTGGTAGCGTAGGGAGTAGAGACGGGCATCAGGTGCAGAGGACCCTTTTCTTTGGTTCCACCAATGCTGTGGAAGACCCAGTCGCCCTTCTCCGACTTGCGCTCGGCATAGATATCGACATCAACAATGTAACCTGAGGTGTTGGTAATTACCAAGCGCAGAGGCAGAGGACTACCATCAGGTTCAGTGCAAATGATACGAATCTCAGCCTGGGCGACACGAAGTCTCCAACCGCGAAGACCAAAGCGGTCCAGGAAGCCCTGCAAAGACTGCTCGACCTCCTCAGGGTGCAGAGTAAAGACTGGGGTGAAGTTGATGAAAATCTGGTTCAGATCAGAGTTGTTGTTGCCAATGATCTCGAGGGCATCAAAGATATCGTTAATGGTACGGTCAGTCTCAGAGATCAGGTACTCAGCAGTGGGAATCTCATCACGGAGACGGCCGGGACGAATGACAGCACGAGTAAAGTAACGCTTATCAGTCTCGACGGTCTTTCCAATAGCCTCGTAAACGTGAATGTTCTTGTTCTCTGTGAATACAGGCTTAATGTGGAACTTGGAAAGACGGCCCAGCTCCAGTTGGAAGGCCAGAGCAGGCTCGCTGTGACGGATAGAGTCATCTTCAAAGTAGTTGGGACCGCGGAAGGTGAAGTAGCCAGGATATGAGCCGTCATTGTGGCCGCAGAGAAAAGTGACGCGGCGGACGCCGTGAGTTAGGAATTCCTCCTTGTACTGATCAACAATGGGAACAATACGAGCCAAAAGCTCGGCATCGCCACGGTCCTCGCTATCGCGAATGGCAATATTGACGACAGCGGAGAGCAGCTCAGATGACTCCTTGAGGGCAGGAGGGCGACGCTTGCCAGTGAGATCCTTGATCAGGTGGGCAGCCGTAGGCTTGTTGAACAAGGGAAGAGTGTCCAGCGCCTTGGGAATCAGATCCTCTGCATCCTCAATGAAACGGCAGGGAATGATCACACCCTTACGATTAGGTTCCTCGTCCCAGGGGCCCGAGGCCAGCTTGTACGACATGTCGCTAATAGAATGCACGCGCTTGAAATCGAACTCGCCGCCGCTGGGAGTAGCAGGAGAAGAGGGGACAGCAGAAGGCAGAGGCATACCAAACTCGGTCTGACCAAGCTTGCGAAGAGAAAAGTCCCAAGAAACAAACAGAGGGGTGCTGTCTTCATGGTGGTACTGGATTGAGTGAAGCTTGTACGCACGGTAAGCACGACGAATATAGACCTCCAGGGCGGCTTGGGTCACCCAAGCATCGTCATGGGCAAAGAACATGGTCAGCACATCAAAAACAGTATACTTGGAGTCAACAACCTCCTTGATAACGTCAAAGTTGGGCTCACGGTGATCCCAACCAGTTTCACCATAGGTCGATTGGACAACAGCAGAGCGCAGAATGTGTTCCATCTGGATGGTGCGTTCCTCCAGAGAAGGCAACGAGCACTGAATCATAATCTCACGAGCCTTGAGCGAAACCTTGGCGGTGGCGCGCGAAGACTGAAGCTCGGTGAGTTGGCGAAGAGTGTCGCGGAGGTACTTGCCAATGTTGCCGCTCTGGGGCTTGCTGGGGCGGTACTCATCAAGGATGGCCAAGATGAGTGAGCTCTTTGCACTAACACGGCTGTGAGAGAGAACAACACCAACAACCTTGGCAATGTCGTCCTTGTTCTCGTCACGCAGCTTCAAAACAACACTCTCCTCCTGTTGTCTCTGACCAATGAACAAACGCTCAACGTCCCAGAACTGCTCCAGAAGGCTCTTGATGACATTTAATTCGCGGACCTTGGCACCTTCGCTGTAAAGCTCAAGGATCTCAGTTAGAGGAAGAAGAGTCGTTCTAATCAAATCTCTGTCCGAAGCAGCAACAGCGTCATCAATGAACTTATTGATAGCACGCGACAACTGCTTTGAGGGGAAATCCGACTGGCGACTGTGGGAGCGCTCAATGACCTGGGTAAGCTGAGCATCCAGCTTGTTGGGAATGCGTGAGTGCAGAGCTGAAAACTGAGAGTTCCATTCGCTGTAAGGCAGTTCAGGATCACGCAGAACCGACATCAGATCCTTTAGAGTATCCTGCATGATAACAGAGTTGTCGTAACCCATAAGAATGCTCTTACAGATGCCATACACGAGGCTAAAACGCTGGGCAGGCTTGTTACCGGCGATAACGGGAGCACCGTAAATGGGAAGCTTAGCCATAAAAGGAGAAGCCTGTTTGACACGCGAGGGGTCATCCAGGGCGAGGATACCAAGAATGTCACCAGCCTCAAGGGTGGCACCGGGCTGCTTGATGAGTTGGACAACACCATCTTCCTGTGCAACCAGAGGCATGTACATCTTCATGACCTCCACCTCGGCAAAAGTCTGGCCAGCCTTGACGTGCGAACCGTTCTCCACAGTGTATTTGACCAGCTTACCGGGACTAGGAGTACGGAGTTGAGTAGGATCGTTCTCTTGCTCCAACAGACAAGTCTTGCTATCGACTGACAGACGAGTGGCACCGACCTCCTCCTTCCAGTACACGTTGTGAGACTTGCCATCAAGCAAAATCAGCAGACCACCATCACTGAGGGCGCGGACACCGACAGTGCACTTTGAACCGTTGATGAAAAGATGGTACGAGTCCAGACCGGCACGAGTGACGGTGAACTTGTAGCGGAAGCCCTCATAGATGAACTCGATACTGAAAACAGTCTTGAGTAGATCCTTGGACTGGACCTGACCCTTTTCAAGGCCAGCCTTATATTCGTTTACAGAGGTCTCACTAGCGATGTGAGCCTTGGTGACAGCACCGCAAACAACAGCCAGCATGGGGTCAGGACGCTCAGCAGTCAGCTTTTTAGAGATAAGCTCATCTAGCCAACCAGTAGTGATGGTGTTGTCTTCAAAGGCCTCGGTCTCCAGAAGCTTGATGAGGTACTCGACAGTGGTGCGGAAATCACCACGAATACTGAGTTCCTTCAGAGCAATAACCATATGCTTCCGCGAAGCAGAACGATTCTCACCGTAGGCGAAGATGTGACCAAACTGGGAGTCGGAGAATGAGTGAATACCACCTTGGGAACCGACAGAGAAGTAACCCCAAACGTTGGAACTTGAACGGAAGTTCAGCTCGTGCATGACACCGTTGGAGGGTTTAAAGCCAGCGCCAGGATCCTCAGAAGTAATTCTGCAAGCAGTAGTGTGACCCTTGGGGCGAGGACGGCGCTGGGTCTTCTCGCTCTCAGGGTCCTTGAACTCGAAATCAATCTCGGTGGCAGTGCGGGGATCGACACCATACAAAAGACGAATGTCACGGATGCGGTGCAGAGGTAGACCCATGGCAATCTGCAGCTGGGCGGCAGGCAGGTTAACACCGGAAACCATCTCAGTGGTGGGATGTTCAACCTGAAGACGGGGGTTCAGCTCCAGAAAATAGAATTTATCATCAGCGTGCGAGTACAGGTACTCAACAGTACCAGCAGAGACGTAACCGACCAGTCTACCCAAACGAACAGCGGCATCCTCCATAGCACGGAAGGTATCGGGCTTAGCAATGGTAACGGGAGCCTCCTCGATAATCTTCTGGTGACGGCGCTGGACAGAGCAGTCACGACCAAACAGCGAAATGTTGTTGCCGTACTGATCGGCAAGAAGTTGGACTTCGAGATGGCGAGCGTTGCCGGCGAGCTTCATGATGAAGATGGGTGAACCAGGAATTTCGCTGGCAGCAGCCTTGTAAAGCTCTTCAAAGCCCTCCTCGGAGTCGACCTTGCGAATACCCTTACCACCACCACCTTCGGAAGCCTTGACCATGACAGGGAAACCGATATTCTTAGCACGCTCCAGACCCTCTTGCCATGAGTTCACGCAACCACGGGCGTAGACCTCATCCGATACAGTGACGAGACCGCTAGAATCAACGACAACCTCGTTAACACCAGTACCAGACCAAGGGATACAAGGGACCTCGGCATGTTGCGCGACAATGGTGGAGGAAATTTTATCACCAAGCGAGCGCATGGCGGATCCGGGGGGACCAATGAAGACAATCTTCTTGGGGGAGGCTGCAAGCGACTCGGGGAGTTTTGGATTCTCGGAGGCGTGACCCCTGTTGTTTGTTTGTTAGTGTTTTGTTCGTAATGTAGACAATGATTGAGACAAAACTTACCAACCGGCCCAGACAGCGTGCACATCCATACGCTCCGCAATATCAAGGATAAGCTCGACGTTGGCGTAGTTGTGGTTATTGGTACCACCCGGGACTTCCACGTAGTGATCAGCCATGCGAATGTAGTCGGCGTTGGCTTGTAAATCTTCGGGGGTGGCCATAACGGTGAACTGAATGGCGCGCTCGTCGCCAAAAGTCTCATACGCCCATTTTCTTACAGAGCGAATCTCCTTGACGGCAGCGATACCGTTATTGGCGATGAGGACCTATATTCAAGCAAAAAAAAAAAAAAAGAAAAAGAAAAGAAAAAGAACCATGTTAGTCTTGACTTTGCTCGTTAGAGTGGGTGGTTGCTAGAGTGCGTGCTTCAGCTGCAAAAACCAGCTGCAGGAGGTAGGTCTCGTGCTAGTCAGCTGCAGTTCCTAGCTTGGGACTCGCAATGCAACGGAGGAGGGGGTTTAGGCTGGTAATTAGAGATTATTGGTTGGGTAAATGGTAAAACTAACATTAGTGATGACGGTGTGGCCCTCGTGCTCAGCAACAAAGTCCTTGACCTTTGAGGGGGGGGCATTCTCGAGACGGTTACCGCCAATGAAGTGGTCCCCGACCTCGCGGTGGAGCTTGGGGCGCGAGGGCAGAGAATTGGTAGATTGAAGCTCGGTCATTGTGGGCGACAAGTGAGATTCTGTAGCATTAAGCAAATGAAGAAGAGATGATAGAAACAGTGATCATGAACCTTGTGGGGAGGTTAAAGGTCGAAATCAGCTATAGTATGTACAGATCGAAAGTCACCGTGGAACTCGAAGTTGTGGGAGCTTCGTTCGTTTTGGGGGCGAAATTCGTTGGTTTGGGTTGAGCGTGTGGGAGAGCTCAAGAAACGTAATAACGGAGAATCAGGAGGGGTGATGTCCGTTGAAGTTCGTCGAAGAGAAAAAGAGCCGCGTGGGGGTTATGTAGATGGCTCCTGTAGTTGGAGATTAAAAGCCAGTAAGAAGTAGGCCCATTTGAAGTTGGGTGCGTCAGGTATCGCAAACAAGATGATAATGAGGGACGGAAAAAGTGTGGTTTGAAGCAATGGAGGGGCGAGTGCGTCCGGTGTTATGTATAGCCTTTGTGCAGGGCAGGCCAAGCCGTGTTGAGATCCTTACTGGCTTTGCAGAGCCGGGAAGCTTTGGTGGAGCTGAAGTAGCCAGGGGCTTTGGATTGGGAGGATGGAAAAAATTTAATTTTTTTTTCTTTTTTTTTTTTCCTTTTTTTTTTTTCTTAGTTATTGGGGGTACTAGTTGGGTTCCCAAAAATGGATGTTTGTTGAGTCTGATGATGCAACAAGAATTGACTTACAAGAAAAGAAAAAAAAAAAAAAAAGGAAAACAGCAATGAATACGGCTGAGACTGAAGATGTAGATATGGAGAACTTGATAAATGACAGATTGAAAAAGGAACGCAAGGCTAGAGAAATGTCAGCCTTGTGGTCGACAAAAATTGCGAAAGAAGCAACTAGACCAGATTCCCAACAAGAAGAAAGTGTGCACAAGAACTTGAGGAAGTTGCGGAGCTGGGTGGGTGCGATGCAACTTCTACATGAACGAGGCCAGAAAACAGAATCGGCATACGGACACCAAATTGAATGGCCTTTGGCTACTAGAGGACACTCCCTAACGGGCAGTAACCATAACTTGTAAGAATAATTAGTTTGTTGGCTACGACACCATGAGACATACCGCCACATCACTATGTACGGGAGTGAGGGTTTTTAATGTTTTCAGTGAGTTGAGCTCTCTACCTAAACATATCTTATTGACTAATACACATATTTGATATAATCGATAAATTAGAGTTGATGGATATAATTTTTTGGATGGATTTGATGGGGGGGAAACCCTTGTCTCCAAACCCTGTAGTTAGAAGATGTCATACAAGTGTGTCATTTTCTTCCAACATGTTGCTCCAGTGGAAGCGGAAGCAGTGGTGTCAAACAAGTCAACCGGTACCCTAAAAGGCGTAGCACCAGGGGGGCTGGGGATTTATTTACCTTGCAGTTTGTTTTGTTAGGAATGGATGGGTGGGACCAACTGAAGCGGGCTGTTGGGGATGTCCATTTCCAGAGTCGAAGCTTCTTCAGCTGTGGGCAACCGACCGACTTGCAACGTCAAGCCAAATGCGATATACAGCCAGGCTTGGACGGGCCACAAATGGGGAACATCAGGTAACGATATCTCGGCTCGGATACTGCGGGTAGGAAATCCGTCGAGTATGGCAGTCAAGCGATAAAAAGGCATCTCGATGCCTTCACCGGGAGGGAGATATTGCACTCAATTGACTCCAGGCCTGTCAGTAAGTCCCGATATCTCGTACATCGCAACATATTCTCAACAGCTGCAATTATTAAATACCAATCGTAAATACAATACTTTCGATTGAGTGTGCACCAGACTTTTGTTTTGCTTTTTTTTTTTTTTTTTCATTAGGGCCTGCAAACTCAACCTCAACGCTTCTCGCCGCCAAATCCCAATCCAAGCAAAATGACAACCACAAACAGGGTCGCTTCATTGATTCTTTTAAGAAGAGTTTCCCCATCAACAACCGGCCTGTCAGTTAACTCATTTAACTTGACAGCTGCTTTGCTTATAGCGCACATAATATCTGTAGCATTGGTCTTCAGTGCTAAAAAAAAAAAAAAAAATAACCCACCACGATGCCCTGAAACTCTACAACTTTTCACTAGAGACCGGTCCAGACTTTCTGTCTATTTTACAAGTATATAAATGGGTACCTACTTACCTATACTATGATCACCAAATTTGTGGAGCCGTCACACTAAAAAGGCAAAAAGTCAAAAAGTAGACGCCAAACTTTTCCCAATGCTTCCGCCACTAGGGAAGGGGGAAACCGGGAACTGATATTGGCCAGCTTATCAAAGCTAGGAACATGGTAGTTGACGATGGCTTTTCTGTGAAAATCTTCCAAGGGAAAACTACGCAATTCAATACTATAATATTCCGCTACTCCCGTGCCAGGACAACTTGGCCTCACAATAGCCTTAGCTTGAGATACAAGGCTAGGACATACCAAGAAGTACAAACCGCAAAAATCAGACAAAATAATAGGCAGGAAGAGGAAGGGCGTCGGCGAGTCATCAGCTCGCGTGTCTGTGTACTTCCATCAATCAAATCAGTAAGCATCGATCCCGATGCCTTTACGGGATTTTGGAAGTGTCGAGACATGTAGTCAGCAAGCTCCAAGTAAGAATTATATCACCGACTCCCGCAAATCCCCAATGCCTACTCCGGCCTTACTCGGGGAAGGCCTTCTTTCCAATGTAACCACCTATTTCCCCAATCATCGTCATCTAGCAATGGACTTATTCTATAGATTTAATGTAGCCTCGTTGGTATAGGTCACCCACCACACCTCATCCAAGACATCACGAATGTGACCAACTTTTTTCATCTTGCCACTAAAAAAAGTATATAATCCTTGCCACTAAACGATACGCGGAGTCCACTAATACATGACACAAATAAGAAATAACAATGCACACACCACTTACTGCAGCCAAAATAAACCTCCTTGTTGAGGTCAACAGCATTACAGCCCACACACCCCAACCCCAACTAAAAATTGATATGGAACGCCAACGCCAAAAGCAGGTGCATATTGTGCCAGAATTCAGCAAAAGTTATACATCGAGTGTACTTACTCGTAGACCCTTATAGATGCACATGCCATTTTAATTATAGTTTAGTCTACATAGTTGCTGACTAAGTTAGACTTGAAACTTGTTGAGAATGGTCATTCTTCAATCAGGGTACCTTACTTACACCAATACACCAATTTACTGATAGGGTTATACGCCATTAATAACCCTCCTGTCTTAAACCTACTTCAGTAACAGTCCGAATTTCATGCACACATACTGGATACAATATCAGTTTCTCATAATCTACTAAACCTGTCTTACTCCTCACCAGAAATTAAACATTACGACACTCTAAAAAGGATAAAAAGGTACAAGAAAAAAGAAACTAGCTTCTTACAACATGGTCAACTCTCTCTCTCTCTCCCCATCTTCCAATTCACCCCCTCATCAATCATCCCTAACTCGAGTATTTCCTTGAGATATCTTCCACTGACAAGGTCCAGACGCGACCTTAATCCCCCTTCTCACCCGGATCTCTGTATTCTCCCTACATCCCCATCAACCCTTTTGGCATACGGAAACTCAAACTCCGGGTATTCAGTGGGGAATGGCCGAGACTGTCAAGGAGGGGATCTTTTTTTTTTTTTTTCGCTCGGTGATAATTTATTGAGTATGTCCTGTACCTAAGTGAAGTGAGGATCGCTATAATATCACACGGGCTATTAGTGTTTACCTACTTTATGCTTGTATTCCAACAGATGATCATCTCCGATGTTGCCCATGCACGGGGGGGCCAATGTCCCTGCTTTATCACCTTGGAAATGTCCCTTTCATACTCCCCCCCCCTCCAACCAATCTCGTAGCAGCTGCAAAGAGCACAAATGATAGATTGCAGTGACCAATAACATCATCGTATTGATATCCTCACCCAGCTCATCCTGTATCCTTCAGCTCCCGGCATCCCTCACATCAAAGGTCAATATCAAGTGAATCATCACCATGCCGACGAAGCTTATCGTTATACTGACATTCAACATCCAATATCTCGCCAAATTGATTGTTTGCAAAATAAGTCTATTTCCACTTCTACAACAACAAAGGAAAAGATGACCTTCACATATATATATATATATATATATATATAAACTAGTACTAGAAGAACAGTTGGCCCCCCATCCATCCTACCTGGCATCTCATCCCCACTAACCATCAAAATAAGTCCGCGACACCAAGTATGAGCAGCGACTAACAACTTCACCAGAGATAACGCCCAGCCATCTTGATCTACATCTATCTGCGTTATCACTGCCAAAGCTGTAGCCACAGCATCCAAAACATACTCACCGCCCCTGGACAGGAAAGATAAAGGACTCCTTCTAGAACCTGCAGCGAGACTCTCCACCGAGAAAAACAAGCCACACAGTATCTAGAAGACTAACAAGACAACTACATCCAACACAGAAACAGACGAAACCCCCCCCGAGGAACAAGACACCAAACCAGGAGAAAGCCAACCAAAGAAACGAACAAACAAAGGCTAAAGGGCCACGAAGAGAATAAAGAAAAATGAAAATGAAAAAAAAAAAACAGTCAGTCTATCCCTCCCCCAAGAGCAGAAGCAGAAAGTAATGGAAAATAGACGGGAAAGACGCATATGATTTAATTGGCCGTAAGCGTTGGGATTACCGGAGATCCCATTTGACGTAGTGAATGTTTTGAAACCACTCCTGATATATTTGGCAGAGAACTACTACGAGATGTGGTACAACTAAAAGGGGAGACGGCATCGACAAAAAAAAAAGCAAAAAAAAAAAAAAAAAAAAAGAAACTAGCAAGCAAAGAGAGATACGGAACTCGGGATGCTCAACAATGGAGTACCGAGTTACACATCAACCAGAAGACCTCAGAGATTCTGTCTGATATTTTCGGGCATTCGAGACATGACGTGTGCCAGCCAAGCTCAGGTAATTAGATGACTGGGAGAGGGGGTGAATAAAGATGGAAATAGTTTCCATAAAAGTAAAAAGGGTTAATAAGATAACAAAGAAAGCTTCAAAAAAAAAGGGTATAATACGCGATCTAGCAATCAGCGCCGTAAGCAGAGAAAAGAAAAAAAGAAAAGAAAAAAGAAAAGAAAAAAAAAAAAAAAAAGGAAACAGTAATAGAGTAACAAGAACAAAATGGCGGGAACAAAATCTACTAGGAAGCTAAAAGAGGAAGCCTATGCTAGTACGTCTCCTCTAGCTCTGCAAGTGTCCCAGATGGTACAAATCCTGTTGATGGCAATCCATTGCTTATTCTGCGACCTGAACTTTGCCTCCTCTGTACACCACTACCGGGAACAGGAATGTGGCTAAGCACCGGTAGTCCGCTACAGGCTGAGCCTACCGATGCGCTGAAGTCAACCTTGGCGTGATAAACGGGACGTTTTGATGGTGTCAGTTGGTCATCCTCATCCGCCTCTTCAAAGTCGTGGGTAGTCCCTCTGCTGCGGCTGTAGTTGTGGCCACGGGTAATGCCGCTCATGGAACTACGAGGACGTGGAATGGTTGGGGTCCTGGAGGTGCCGTTCAAGCTAGTACGGGATAGAGGCCGAATAATTTCTGTCCGGCTGCTCGGACGGCCAAGACCCGACGAGACACTAGCTCGTGAGCTTGGACGCGAGACCAAAGTATCAGTGTCGGTATTAGGGCCACGGATGGGAAGAGGACCAAAACTCAAGCGACCACCGACACCAGAGCTGCTAAGTCTCGGAACGTGCTTGGAGCTAGGGCGGCTTGATATGCTATTATTGGTTAGAGGCACCGAAGGAGTAGTTGGGTCGTCAGAGACAACAGATGAGGTCGTGGAAGTCAGTGTCCGCTTGCGCGTCCGCATTGTTATTGAGGACGGTATACTGGGGTCACGGGCCGAGGCACCACCGCGAGGCGGGGTATGGACAGGAGCAGGCAGTTTCGATCTGGCAGACTGCACACGAGCCTCAAGACGTTGCATCTGGGCGGTCAGAGAGCGAATGTGAGACAGAGAAGTCGAAGTGGGCGGCTTGCCGCTGGCACGAGAAGAGGCCCGCGCAGGCCCAGGCACAGGAAAAGTCGTGGAGTTAGAGACAACCGGAGTTTTGAGGGTCTGAGATGATTTGCGGGTGCTATGCGAAGTGGGCGGCCGAGAGCCGTGAACAGACTGAGAAAAGGTCTTGGTCTTGGTCTTGGGCGCATCCATACCAGAGAAGCTCGGAAGACGGGATCTTCTAGTAGCGGCGGAGGGAGTACGAAGAGGAGCACTGAGCTTAGGAAAGTGAGCACCAGAAGCATCCGACATGGGCGGAGACGGTGGCTCGACAGGAGGAAGATCGGAGTCGGGAGGAGTGCTGATGAGGGGCGAGCTGGCAGTCGAGCCAGGTGATTCGTGACCACTCTTGTCAAACATGGGTGAAGAAATGACGGAGACATCAGTTGAGATGACGGACAAATGGCGGCTCTCGAGTTTCTTGATCTTGTCCTGCAGAAGCTCATTTTCAATCTTGTAGTCGCTAACTTCAGCCTTGAGTCGCTGGGTCTCGATACGCATCTGCTCGCGCTCTTGTTCGCTAATCTTCATTTCTTCCTCAAGCATGACACCACGTTCAATGACCTGGTTGTACTTCGACTCCATGTCCTCGAGAGAAGATGTAGTGTTACGCGCCTGACGTTCGAAATCATCATTGGCGACCTCGATTTCCCGGAGTCTGAGCTGTAATGACCGGTTCGTGTCGCGAAGTGAAGTGATTTCCTTTTCGAGGGTGTTTTGGGCGGCAAGACTTTCAGTCTTGGACTCTTTACATTTGCGCTACAAGATGGAGAGTTATTATAAGGAATTGATCTTTGACGATATGCAAAAAAAAAAAAAAAAATTTAACTCAAAGGCAATCGGAACGAGCTGGCTTACCTTCCACTCCTCAACTTCAAACTGGAGGCCCTCGGCGCGCTCCTTTAGAGTGCGCTCTCTCTTCTCGGCCATGTCGATATCTTTCTCGAGTTCGGCCTCAAGCTCTCTGCTTGACTCGCGGAACTCGGCGAGCTCAGCTTCAAGTTGCTCATACTGCAGCTTGTACCATGAGAGCGAATCAGGGCCCTCGGGCGGTGGCGACGATGGCGGTTCCATAATGCTGTATTGTATTCTCTTTTTTTCTTTTGTCCGTTTTTTCTATGTCGGTTAGGTCGTTAAACGGGATTACGGGCGTTGTGAATGCATGCGAGGCAAGCTATATGCGCAGACACAGAGAACAAGTCGTGGCGGAATGACTGGTGATGGATGGATTTGCGGCAAAAGAGCGTTGAGCGATGCAGGGAATCCAGAAGGCGGTATGCGACCGTGCGTTGCGTTCTCGGGACAATGAAAGCCAGAGAAAGTTGTTTGACCAGGGTGGAATTTGGGCGTCTGAGAACTAGTAGTGGTGATCGTCGCTATGAAGGGGGGGGGAGTGGTGTGTTTCTGCTGACAAGCTGTACGGGGGGAGGGGGAACTTTGCTATAGTCAGGTTTCGCAGAGGCGGAATGATGATGATTGCTGAGAATGACTTGTATTGGCTTTATTTTTTATTTTTTTATTATTTTCTTTTCGTCTTGTGCAATATGATCGCGGTAATGGAGAGTGTGATCACGAGCAATTGTGATTCGTCTGGTGGTTGTCGTCAGGGTTTGTGTGGATGTTGTTGGTCAGCTATTTGTTTTGTTGACGACGAATGGAGCTGTCGCAAGGCAAGGCAAAAAAAAACTAGAAAAAGGGGACGTGAAAAAAAAAAAAAAAAAAAA
>MKGJ01000200.1:25657-40807 GCA_002018255.1 Bretziella fagacearum | reverse complement strand
GAAGTCTGACAATACCTTTTGTAAATTCCCAATAAAAATAAAAATAAAACCTTTTCCATATTTCTCTCTATGATTAAGATGGAACCTTTCCCAAACACTCGCCCAAACTTGATGTCATTTGATGAACAATCGCATAAACCCAACGGCCAAGGAGACCAGCCACGCAAGGGAAATAATATTCCAGGTCCAGACCTTCCGTTGCCATAATTTGTCGTTGATGAAGTCCAAGCTTCCACACTCGCCTTCGTAGTCTGTCCGAGCCTTGCCGCCACCATCACCAACAAATCATTCATTTTGATTTCCACTCATTAAGATTCACCCTGATGATATCACGTCATATCAGTACGTTGATCAATATTGATTAAAGAGAGAGAGCCCTTTGTCTTTAGGTCCTCAATATTTGCGCATCCCCCCTGTGTCAAACTCACCCATCATATAAATAAGAAAATTCACACTTGCCACAAACTAAAAAGCTCACAGTGTGCAACAAAGAATCGTCTAGGAGTTTGTTCCTGAATTAACCCTGATCCTGCGGTCCTTTGTCCCCGAATCATCACTTTAGCGACAACAAAACAAAAAAAAAAAAGAGGGAAAAAAAAAGCAGGAAATATCATAGGCTGTTGGGGTTTTTTTTTTTTTTTTTTTTTAGCTTCTTCAGCGCATGTTGAAGATGGATTTTGAGGCTGATGGAGGGCTCTTTTTTTTGGTGGGTTTTTTTTAGTGGTACCTGCATCCTAAACGGAAAGGAGACAAATGTGATTGAAAAAAAACCTCATGTTCTTTTATTTTATTTTATTTTTTATTTTATTTATTTATTTATTTTTTATTTTATTTTTTTCTTTATTTTTTTTCTTTATTTTTTTTCTTTATTTTTTTTCTTTATTTTTTTTCTTTATTTTTTATTATTATTTTCTTTATTTTTTTATTATTTTTATTATTATTTTTTTATTTTTATTTCTTATTTTTACGGCGGTGACAGAAATACATACACAAAAACTTGTGATAATTTTAATTATCCAAGTATCATATTGAAATAAAATTAAAATTAAAACATAATCTACTGATTTCAACAAAGTATCCTTTCCACCTTCCAAAATAAATAAAAATAAAAATAAATAAATAAAAACCACATCTGCCTAAATCCCCTCCCTTCCCTCCCGTCATACCATAAAAAAAAAAAAAACCCAACTGCTGCTTCCCAATCTCGTGTCGTCCTGGTTTTTTTTTATTCTTATTTTTTATTCCTGGCATAATCATTCAAATCAAGTTTGCAAATTTGTAAATGGTTTTACTGAACACCCCCCCCCTCCCTCCCTGTCTATCGTCCTTCACTTGGGCTCCACAATGTATTTTCGCAAGAACCGAACCTTCCCAAGGCTCCCCTCCCCTGTGACTCTGTGAAGGATACCCTTCTTCGCCAATTAACAAATTGACAACCGGCATTTCCATTCTTTTTTTTTTTTTAGTGAGTATAGATTGTAATCATTCATTTTGTTCTTAATTTTCTAGACATCATTATTCTTTCTTGTTTTCTCTGAAATAATCTCTATCGAAAAGAAACAAGAAAGAAAAAAAAAAGTAAATGACGTTTGCCAACTTGGTGACTAAGCCTGCAGGATCCACTTGCTAAAAAAGGATGGAACGCGTTGTCAATCCTAATTCTACCTTAACCCACAACGCGCCAGCTTCCCTCTGTTTGTCACACAGTGTGTAACCCTAACCCATTGTTTACCTTTTTTAATACTAAACAATCAACAACACTCCTAAAAAGAAAAAGAAAAAAACTTAACTGTAATCGTAGGTAGATAGGATACCTTGGAGGCGAAGACTCCATCTACCAAATGCTTGTGCTAACTTGTGTCTCGTGCACTTCATTACATGCAAGTACGTCGTCCGCAGCAAAGCAACAAGTAAGTCTCAACTTGCTTGTCTCCAAGCCTTGGTTCCAACCCAAATCCAAGGCCCTGTCAGCCTTCCCTCCACTCGGACCACACCCCCCTTCTTAGGAGAAACGATGGAGCCCTCCTCCTCCTCCTTCTCTTCCTCAGTTATTCACGCCCCTCTCCCCCCCCCCCAAAGGGATGGTTTCTGGCGTGTCTGGAGACGCCTTGATTTTCCTTCATTTGCTCCCCCTTCCCCCCGTTTCTCTTTTTATTCGAGCCTGTCTGAATTGTTTTTCTGTTTCTTCTTTCTATCTTTCTTTCTTCTCCTTCCAACCTTTTTCTTCTTTAGAGGCTTCACAATTCCCTCCTTGGTCAAATAAAAATTTCTCTTTTAAATTTCTCTTTTTCCTTTTCATACTTTCGTTAAGATCTAAACATCTTCAAAGCCAATTTTCTTTTATTTATTTCTTATTTATTTCTTCTCTTTTTCTTCTTCTTCTTCTTCTTGCACTTACTCCTCCGTCTTGTCTTTCTTCCATTACTTCGGGAGAGACGTTAATATCCATCCATCAATTCAAAAAAGGTATGAAATATCATCTCGCTGACATGGCTACTTGATGCCGATCATGATAGTGTTTGAGGAGGTCCCCAATGTGTCTCCTCTCACAATCGTAGGATATCCTTGAGGGGGAACTATAAAGTCATATCATCATCGTTGTCAAGGTCTCCTGTTCAAGCCGAACACATATCCCATCTACACAGTACATCACCAACTGCTTGGGGGGGGATATTCCTAAACAAACATGTCATCTCGGCTAGCCACAAAGAAAAAAAAAAAAAAAAACGACACCTCAGCAAATCAAGGAACGAATCACAAGTCTGCACATTTGGGAACTATCAAGGAAAGCCACTCACTACTGTAATCTGCATTGCATATTGCATCTGCATTTCCGGCGCCTATCCGACAATAGAGAGAGGCCAATTCATGTATGGAGCCTGTCAATTATTCTGTTTTGTTGATTGACCTCTTCGATATCAACACTGTTTTTGTGTTTGTTGTCACCTTTTTTTTTTTTTTTCTTTCTTTTTTTTCTTTTTCTTTTTCTTTTTGTGTCTTCATGTGGAACTGGTAGTCAAACATACCACTTTTACTCTGTTCATTGTTGACAAACACGAACAAACTTCCCTTTTCGGGT
Organism: Bretziella fagacearum; assembly: GCA_002018255.1. Classification (NCBI taxonomy): domain Eukaryota; kingdom Fungi; phylum Ascomycota; class Sordariomycetes; order Microascales; family Ceratocystidaceae; genus Bretziella; species Bretziella fagacearum. The sequence continues at coordinate 37,728 of MKGJ01000200.1, read as the reverse complement.
TGCGCTCGTATTTATTTCTCGTACGCGGCAACGGCAACTACCCTCTTCATTGTTTACAGACGCGCTCTTTCCTATTTGTGCTTCTTATGCACCCAGTGGTTCTTTCCTTCTTTCCTACAAGGCTTTCGATTCGATTCGATTCTTTTTTTTTTTTTTTTCTGCGTTTTTTTGCCTTAAATTTCTTCAACATTTTCAACAGGCTGGTCTTTAGGATAGATCGATCAGTTGGTTGATTAACAATCATTTCTTTTTCTTCAAAAATTTTTTTTCAATTTTTTTCTTTCTTCATCTTCAACATCATCCACGCTTGGCAAATTTCTCATTGCCTTTATTTTTTTATTTTTTCTTTTCTTCCCCATTGCAAGGAAAACTAACCCGTCATTCGCACTAAATAGTTCATAATGCACTCCTTCAAGGTCGCCACCGCTACCGCGGCTCTGTTCGCTGGCGCTGCCATTGGTAAGACTCCACCAACTCCCCAAGGTTTTTTTTTCATATCTTTATTCTTATCTTGATGGTGGCCAATATCACTAACATATATACATTGTTCACAGCTGCCATTGACTGCAGTGACGCCACTGCCACCTACACCATCACCGCTGCCGCTGCTGCTACCCTCGACTGCACCACCATCAAGGGTTCTCTGGCTTTCTCCTCTTCCGTCTCTGGCTCCGTCATCATTGACGGTCCCGAGGCTATTGAGGGTAACCTGATTGTCAACAACGCTTCCCAGCTCACTGGCCTGTCTTCGTCCTCGGTTACGTCGATTAACGGTACCTTTGAACTGAACGAGGTCCAGATCCTGGAGACTGTCAACTTCCCCAACCTGCGCCAGGTTGGCAGCATCTCATGGATTGCCCTGCCGACTCTGGATACTGTTAACTTCGGTACTGCCGGTGTCACCAAGGTGTCGTCTATCCGCATTTCCAACACCTTCATCTCCTCCCTCGAGGGTATGGACCTGGTCTCTGTCGACACTTTCCAGATTGACAACAACAGGAACCTCAAGACCTGGTCCACTGGTCTCACCAACATCACCAAGTCGCTCATCATTGCCTCCAACGGTGACAACCTCAACGTCACTCTGAACAATTTGACCATGGCTGGTGACATTGATGTCCGTGCCGTGGCTGGTTTCTCCATTCCCCTTTTGAAGGAGGTCACCAACTCTTTCTCTCTGTCAAACAACACCAACCTGGAGTCTGTCTCTGCCCCCAAGCTGACCTCGGTCGGTCAGTCGGTTGCCATCTCCTCCAACGATGCCGTCTCCAACATCTCAATGAACCTTTTGGAGACCATTGGTGGTGGTCTGACCATTACCCAGAACTCGGCTCTTAAAGCCATTGACGGCTTCGCTACTCTGACCAAGGTCTCTGGTGCCGTCAACATCCGTGGTAACATTACTGAGTACGGTCCTCCCCCCCCCCCCCTTTTGTCGTTCCTAGAAGAACCCAACATCTCCTCCCCACTGTGTAGTATGAAAGTTTATTATCTTGTAATAAAATGGCTAACAAACAACATTACAGGGCCTCCTTCCCCAAGCTGAACGATGTTAAGGGTACCTTTGACTTGATCTCCACTGCCGATGTCTCTAAATCTTGCACCACTATTCAATCTCTGCAGAAGTCCGGCAAGATCCAGGGCAAGACTACTTGCACTTCCAGCACCTCTGACTCTACCACTGGTGGTTCCAAGCCCCTGTCTTCCGGCACGTCCAAGTCGAACTCTACCAGCTCTTCGTCTGCTGCCGTTTCCACCAAGGGCTCCTTGACCATCCTCGGCTCTGCTGCCATCTTTGGTGCTATTGCCGCCCTTGTGTAAATGTAGCATGCTACTTTTTTTCTTCTTTTTTTTTTTTTTTCCCATTTTATTTATCCTAGCTTGATATGAGTAGGCCAACTTGGTGAGTGGTCACACTCCTCCTTGTCTATTAAAGTATGTGTGTGCTGCCCTTGGCCTTGGTGTGCTGTGTGTCCTTTTTTTTTTTTTTTAATTTTTATTTTAGAGAGAAATTTTTCATTAGACGACGCGTGGGTGTGTGTGTGTGTGTGTGATAGTTGTGGTGGTGTATCCTGTGTGCGTCTCTGTGCTGTTTCTTTTCGGGTATCTGAGTCGAGTTTGTGTGTTTGATCAAGATGAGAGATTGCGTGGATTCGATTAGAGATATTCCTGAGTAAAACAACAGTAATTGATTTGACGGGGAAATCCTTTTTTTTTTCTTTCTTTTTTTCTTTTTTTTCCATTAACGCCCAACGTTGAGTGATGTTTTTTTTTTTATATCCACTTTTGCGCTTTTCTTTATTTTTATTATTCTTGTTTCATCTTGTCGTTTTATTTCTTGAAATTGCTTGTAATGTGGTGATGGTTCATGGTTGATGGTGTTTTTTCTATTCTTTTTGTTGTTTGTTTGGATCGTTTAAAGTTTTAATTGAAGTCGTACACGTTTTTAAATTGGGGTTTTTCCTTTTTTTTTTTTTTTTTTGTCAGGTCATGAATAATAATACCATGTAAACAAACACTAATTATTGTTGATGTTTTGTTAGTAATTCTGAGGTTTTTATTTTTAAAAGTCGTGATATCCCGAGGTTTCACAGAAATCGGCAAAAGTGGGGCAGAATCTATCATATCTTGGTTTTATAGATGGAGTCATTAATGAGTGAAATTCACACAAATTATTTATTTTTTCTTACATCATTTTTGTCAATTTTATTATTGGAAATTAACTCTGTTCAAACCTTGAAATAGACATGAGCAAGACAATGGGATATTGTGGAAGCATATGTTCTTTTTTCGATTAGGGAATGCCGGGGTGGCGCGGTCGAGGGTTTTGGCCATACAGAAGACCATGATTACTGTGAGTGACTACAAGTATATATTTTTGCCTGGTCGCCCCCCGGCCCCTTGGCACCATTCCACCAGCATTTGTTCTGTCTACGTATAGACCCCATGTGATGGCCGAAACAACTCCCTAATCGTCAAAGAATCACACGCCCTCCCGGTCGACGACCCGCATGTCCATAACCCATATTCCGTGGGCTACATCATCAAACAGGATATCATCCCAACCGAACGCGGCCTAGACCCTCAACCACATCACCGGCCGCACATTCAAAATCGTCAACCAAGAGTCCGTGAATCCCATCACCGGGGATGCCCGTAGGCTTCAGGTTACAGCCATTCTATAGCCAGCCGCTCCTCGCACACACCCCCCGGTCCTTCCACGCGCGACTTTCCGAATTCGGCCGTCATGCTGTGTGGGTTACCCGCTATCAAGACCACGAGTTATTCCCGGCGGGGGACATTTTACACATACAGAGTGCAGGACGCGAAGGGATTGCGTCCATGATTGCTAAGCGGGCGGAGAGCGGGGAGATGGGAGATGAAGGGGGGGAATGTTAGGGGAACGGATATTGTGGTTTGGCATACGGTTGGGGCGACGCATAACCCCGCGGATTGAGGATTGGCCGGTAAATGCCGAGTGAGAAGATGGTGGTGATGTCGAAAACGGTGAATTTTCTTTGCGGGGAATCCGGGGATTGATGTGGCGCCGCCGATGCAGGAGGTTAACCAGAGTGTTTTAGTTACGGCGGGAACGGAACAGGAGAAGAATGGCTGTGGCAAGATTTAGATGTAACAAATGGTATTGTGTATTTATTACTAAAGTATTAGATGTAAATGCCGGCTTCAAACTTTTCGGCATCGTAGTAGGCGGGACGGATGATGTTTCCATTAAAGATGCGGCCATCGAGTTCGCTGACGGCCTGAAAAAAATTGTTAGTATCAACTGCAATGTTACAAATAAATAGGGACCTCCATAAAACTTACCCGTAGTGCTGAAATCTGATCTGTGAACTTGATAAACACTTGCCGATTCTCCTGATCGATATACAACCTCTCGACCCGTCCGTACTATAAACAAGTTAGCATGACTCCCAGTACAAAAGTCTTTCCTGACACTCATACAAACATACCTTCTCTCCACACTCCTCTCCAATCTCTTGCCCTAATCCCGCCTCCACCTCCCCATTCAAATCCTCCATTCCCTCCAGCATCCCCTTTAAAACCACCACCTCCCCCATAACCCCAAACTTGCCCTTACCCCCCCCTCCCTTCCTCTTCCCCCCCACCACCTTTGCCGCCACCCCCGCCGGTTCTGCACATCCACCCCCCTCCGCATCCGACCTCTTCTTCCTCTTCTCCACCTTTACTGCCAACGCACTCGTAATCCCATCCCCTGAAGCACCTAGCCCTGAACCCTTCGTCCATCCATACTTCGCCATCATTCTATTAGCGAAGCCCGCTTGTCCGGACCGGTTGCTACTGGGTGTGGGTGTAGGACTCTCCGTGGTCTCAGAAGCACCAAGGCCAAGCGTGGGGCGGTCGTCCCAGTCGTCGTCGGACTCTTGAGTGTCCATGGGTTTTGGGTCCGGTTGGGTGTAACGGATGGGGGCGCTGGAGGCAAGGACGCCAGGAGAGGCAGCGGGTTGTTGGGAGAGGGCTAGACGGCGGGCGTAGGCGTCGTCGCCAGAGGCGGTTGATATGATGGCGATGGCTTCGGGAGCTGGGGGTATCGGAGCGGAGGATCTTGGTGGGGATGCAGGTGGTGGCGGGGCAAAGGACAGTCCAGCGGGGGGAGGGATTCTCACACCAACGGCGGGTTTGCTTTTATATTCCTCATCGGAATCATGCATTCGTCCATCATCATCCGTTTCATCTCCCTTACGATGCTGATACAGCAGATCCTTCCACTCCCAAATCTCCGCCTGCCTCTCCTCCGAATTCAAATACTCATCCACATTCGTCGGCCGCGACGGATCATACACCCCATCCCAATCTGTCCCCTCCTGTCTCTCTTCCCACCTCTTATTCTTCTTCTTCCTGCCACCTCTCTGTCTCTTCTCTCCCGTCCCATACAACCATTCATCCTCCTCCGTCGGCGCAAAGTCTGCAAGACTGGGCTTCGCGGCTGGGACAACCGGTGCTGCAGGGGCAGATGCCGTGGATTGCTGAGCGGATGGCGCGGGGGTAAATGTGGCAGTAATGGATTTCGGGAAGGTTGTCTTGGGCTTTTGCTTTTGCGGGATGACACGGCGGATGGGTTGGAATCGAAGGAGGGCTGCTTGATGGTTAGTGAGGTTTCAAGGAGAGGAAGGGAGAACAGAATATCTACGTACCGGCGTCTACAGATTGTTTCTTGGCGGCGATTTTGGCGGCGGTATCGGTGGGGGGAGGGTTAGATTTGGAAGTGGAGGTTTCAGCGTCTTGGAGGAGGTTTGCGTAGAGGGAAAGGCCAGGTTTGGATGGTGGATTGGACATGATGGGCGTGTGAGGGTATAGGGCCGATGTTGATTTGATGGGGGTTGATTAGGTGTTGTATATTATCGACATCTGAACTAGAGACTTGGAAACAAAATCGTAATGAGATTTGGCCGTGAAATCGATGAATATGTGATGGATATCAAGTATGCATGTTCGGTCCAAAGAAAAGAAACTCGCGATGAGTGTGTGTGTGTGTGTGTGTGTGTGTGTGTGAGAGAGAGAGAGAGAGAGAGAGAGAGAGAGGGGAGGGGGAGGGGGAACTCTTGACATGGGCCAAAAGTACTTTGACATTGAATATGCCCACCAACTAGAAAAAGACAATAACCACCAACCAGACATCACCAACGGTTTCTAGAACCCTACCGAAATTGATAAACCACAAGAGCAGAGGACAGACGGAGTAACCCAAGTTATGGGCAGTCACAATAAGATCTGATGATATGGAGCATTGCGTCTATATTTTCAACTAACTACCAAGAAAGAAAAAGCCGGAATAAAGACCGAAAACGACAGTACCGCCTGTGTAAATGTATCAATGTATATATAGTACAAGCAAGGCAAAATGGGAATAATAATAAGAATCATGAAGAAAATATAGGAATCAAGGCATACCGAGTCAACTTCATGTGAAGCCCACCAAAAGTTAGAAAATAACATTGATACTCTCCCGCACCAAAGGAGCATCCAGCTGTTCTGCCCTCACCGCTGTATCCACCGTCTCATTGTACAACGCCTCAACTCCTACTGTGGTCCTGATGCCAATCCAGCCCTCTTGATCCAACTCAAACAACGCATTCAAGACCCACTGACAACTACTGATGCCCTCCTCGATACTGTCATTTCCGTCGAAGCCCAGTCCACTGATAGCCGGCTTAATGGCTACGTTTGATATCCTTCGGCTCAACTCTTGTCGCAGCGTGTCATCCAGCTTGGCAATCTTGAGTGCACATACCACGGGAATCGACTCAAGGACGTTTTCGACATGGAGCATCTCGAACCTCCAGCCATTAACAGTCGGAAGTTGCTCCTGTATATCATGAACGGGAATAATTGTTATTCTCGCCCCGGGCTTGCCAACATCCACCCGCCGAATATGATACCAACGTCCACCCATTTCGCCAGCGTGGCAGTAGAGACTCCAGTGCCAGCGTTTCGCCATGGGGAGAGGTGATTGATTGCCGAGGGGTTGGTAAGTGGGAGATGAGACCATGAGGTAGAGGGCACCTGGGAGAAGGCCGAGAGGATTTGAGCGCTGAGAACGCTCGAGAGCCATGGCGGCGTTGAGCTGCGAGATCTCGGCGCGACTGGCCTGAGATATCGAATTCCGGGCTTTGCGAGATTCTGATGAACTCATGGTAAATGTTATGTCTGGGATAGACGGATTATCTGATGCGAAATGCTCGGTTGTGTGGTGGTGGCTGAAGCAAGAGTATTATGGAAGAAAAGATTGTGGTTGGATAGTCGCAACAAAATCAAAGCAGCAACAAACTATACAAGGACGAAGAAGACCCTAAGGCCAATGGTGACTTGGGGTAGCGGGTCTGGTAGTGCTTAGTGAGCGAGTGACAAGACGTTGATGCGATATGAAATGGCAAAACTGGCCGCTTATGAAAGTGAAAGTGACAGCGACAACCTGCTGTTGGGCTGACCAGAAAAGGCACCAAAAAGGGCAGAATAATGTGATAATAGGGTTGGTCTGTCTGTGCAGCGAACAGTTGACCCTTTACAAAAAGTCGGGGTAAATTATTAGCAGTACCAGCAGTACCAAAGCAAAGCGACAAGGCAACGGAGCCACACGGCTAGCTGAATTGCACTGCTGAAACAAAGGACAACCAAAGATCTGAAATAACAATCAGATTGGTGAGGATTTTCAATGGAGCCCAGTTGATGGGAGGGGCGAGGGGGTCAGTCAATCTCATATGAATGTTGGATTTGGATGTATGAGGGATGTTGAAGTTCAAGACTAGGAGAGAGGAGGATCAGCGGGAGGGCTCCAATGACTTGCTGCGAAGTAGATAGAAAGCGGATAAGCGGCTCCAGGAACAAGTTGACCAATTGTTCGGGTTGCTGTAGATGCACTAACCCATATACATATTGGTGATCACTTTAAAAAAAAAGTGATAAAAAAACCCCTGCTCCGAGTGAGGGTCGAACTCACGACCTTTGGATGGCATAATTCAATTGGAAAGTTTGAAATCAGACTCCTCATGAATATGAGACCACTGCGCTACCACTGCGCCATCGAAGCCTGTTGTATTTCAACCGTTGTTGTTGTTGTTGTTGTTGTTGTATTATTTATTCTCTTCTTAACAATCTGCGGTCGGATTTTCGAGTCCAGACTCCCCGATTTCAACCCTGAGAAGACTGCTTTTTCTGACGCCGTTTTATATCTGTCGGAGGGGGCCGTTCCGGCCTTCGGGCCTTGTTGAAAACACCCACCCACAAACAGCGCTCATGTGAGCCTTCCTCCCTTCCCTAGCTTTTCATGACCACCCACCCCCCGGCCCTAGGGTATCACATTAGCGGCCCGACAAATTCAACTTCATGATCCTGGCCGCTTTTTCTGCGTGTCGCATGTTCGATGCCAAAGTGGTGGTGGGTGCTGGAGCAACCTAGTAGGAACAAAACAAAAAAACTACTGCCGCGAAGAATAGTAGCACGTCCCCCCGGATATATACGTTTCTATTGATATGAACCTTTACCGGGTGAAGCGGCGTAGAGGCTTTCGCTTTTGCTAGGAAGGGAAGTACTTCCGTTTGGAGAGAGAAAGAAAGGGTCGGGAAATTCCCGGTGTTTTGCCATAATTTTGCATCATTTGGAAAGGACTGAGTAATCAATTGCCTGATTTCAGCTCATTCGCATTCCGTTTAATTATCGTAATCTTGACAATTGATTTTCTGACATTGACATTTTATCTTTGATCTTTACAGTTTCTATTCAATCAAGCCTGGCGCTCACAACAAATCACTTACCACGCGATCCTTCCATCTACGAGACGAAAATAGCAATCAATCATCTCTCTCCCATCACCATCACATCTCAACAACTAAATCACTGAAAATGGCTGGCCCTCTCACCCTCAAAACCGCCATCCAAGGCACCCCTTCCTCCACCGCCGTTATCGTCCCCTCCAAACCCACCGCCCACATTGCCACCTACGCCGACCTCACCCGCGCCATCTTCACCTTCCAATCGCAACTTGCCGCCCTCGGTATCGGCCACGGCTCCTACGTCTCCATTGCCCTCGTAAACAGCTACGAATTCATCGTCTCATTCGAAGCAAGCGCATGGCAACGGGCTGTTGCAGCGCCGCTGAATCCGAACTATAAGCAGGCGGAGTTTGAGTTTTATATTGAGGATGTCAAGTCGGATTTGGTGCTGGTGCCCAAGGGGGCGTTTGCAAAGGGGGCTCCGGCTGTGAAGGCTGCGCAGAAGTTCAAGGCGGGGATTGCCGAGTGTTATTGGGATGCGAAGAAGGGGGAGGTTGTTTTGGATCTGAAGGAGGGAGGGATGTTGAAGGGGAAGAGGAGTCCACTGTTGACGGCCCAGCCGGATGATGTTGCGTTGGTTCTGCACACGAGGTAAGGACGATTATCTTTTGTCAAGTATGAACCTCGAGCTAATTTTGACTTGTAGTGGAACGACCTCTAGACCCAAGGTGGTAGGTTTGAAGTCTAGGTTCAGACATTGTCATCTGTTGCTATAGTTATTAACCCCGTGCTTAGGTCCCTCTCACCCACCGGAACCTTACCCGGACTATGTGTAAGTATAATTGGCAAGAGTTGTAATTTATCCCCTACTAACTGCTTGACCCTCCCCAGTGAACATCAAGAATACATACCAGCTCACAAATGCTGATCGTACTATGCTCGTGATGCCCCTCTTTCATGTCCATGGCCTTCTTTGTGGTCTTATGGCCCCCTTAGCTACTGGTGGCTCTCTCATTGTCCCAACCAAGTTCTCTGCTTCCGACTTTTGGGTTGATTTCATCGCCCATGGTGCCAACTGGTACACCGCTGTGCCCACTATCCACCAGATTCTCCTGAAGAACAAGATCCCGTCGCCTGTCCCCAAGATCCGGTTCATCCGCTCCTGCTCTTCACCATTGTCCCCTACAGTGTTTGCAGCCCTCGAAAAGGCACTTGAGGCTCCTGTTCTAGAAGCTTATGCCATGACAGAAGCCTCGCACCAAATGACTTCGAACCCACTACCTCCTGCCCAGCGCAAGCCCGGATCTGTCGGTGTTGGTCAGGGTGTCGAGGTTAAGATTCTCAACGATGCGGGCGACGAGGTTCCCCAGGGGACTGAAGGCGAAATCTGCATCAAGGGAGAAAACGTCACCTCTGGCTACCTCAACAACCCATCCGCTAATGCAACAGCATTTGCCAAAAATGGATTCTTCCGTACTGGTGACCAAGGCAACAAGGATGAAGATGGCTACGTCATCATCACCGGACGTATCAAGGAACTCATCAACAAGGGCGGTGAGAAGATCTCGCCCATTGAGCTTGACAATGTTCTTACGCGGCACCCGGCTGTTTCAGAGGCGGTGAGCTTTGCAATCCCGGATGAGATGTATGGACAGGATATTGCGGTAGCGGTCGTGGTGAAGTCGGGACACAAGGTAACGGCGGAGGAGATCAAATCATGGGTTGTTGAGAGACTGGCGAAATTCAAGACGCCCAAGAAGGTATGTGAATATATGAATAGCTGTGATGGTGATTATGGACTAACAATGGCGGCTTAGATTTACTTTACGGATGTCATGCCCAAGACGGCAACTGGAAAGATCCAGCGGCGGATTGTGGCAGAGGAGATGTCGAAGCAGGCTAAGACGGCGAAGCTCTAAGGGGTTTCTACTCTTGATATAGCACGGAAGGATTGAATTCCTCCTTCATGGGAGGGTGTTAGTGTAACTCGGATTTTTACGAGGGCGGAAAGCTCCGAGGAGATATTGTGGATAATTCAATTATGCGATTTACTATGAAGAAATATAGGCCAAATATATTTATACATACTAGGACTGGTCCTATAAAACAACCATCATCACGCCCTACGCCTTTCCACCAATCCCAATTCACCATGTCTCCCCCATCCAGCTACGCCCTTCCGTCGCCCGACCACCTCCTCCAAAATCTCATCCACCAAACCCGTCCATTTCCGCTCGGCATTCTCCAAAACGTACCAAACCCGAAAGGCGATTGTTTCTCTTTTCCTTTCTTCCTTGACAAACCACCTCTCTTCTCCAACTCTAGTGCAACCGACTGGTGGGGTATATTTCTCCACTGCCAGTGTTACTACTGTCATTGTAATGGTACTGTACTGTACTGTACTGTACTATACACCTCCCAAAGATCCCCAACATCAGTTACTCGGCCTAATATCCCCTAGTCATGTTTCCACCAACACGATGAATGCCCGTGAGTATCCATCCAAGACGTCTGTGTCGTCCGTGATGTCTGTGATTCACCATCCATAAATGAAGAAAAAAGAAAAGCATACGTACTCCGTCATACCCCCCCGTGGCTGAGCGCTACTTCTCAACATACTAATTGCCCTTGCATCCTTCTTCCTTGTCTTCATTGTACCCTCAAAAAAATAAACAAAGAAAAAGCCGACTCGGTGCCGGTTCCTGAAAATCCAATGCTCCGCCAAAAGTCGTTCCCCATCCTCCCCCGTCCCCCGTCCGTTGCCGATCATTGCCCGAATCCGCTTGGTTATCAAGTAATCTCACTCTTGCTTACTTCCCAATAGTGTTTGGGCCTTTTCCACTCTTGGTCAAGATTCCCAACATCCCAAAGTTCCTGCATCAAAGCAAAAGCAAAAACAAAGGCAAGAAAGAAGCAAAAGGCTTTTCCATCTTGTCTGCAATGTCGTATGTTTAAGCAGATTTTGACCGGTAACCCGCAGGATTATCTGTTGCACAAACCCCCTTCATCAACAACAAGTACCAATACTAAACAGTAGGAAGGAAAAAAAAGAAAAAAAAATCCCACATACCCATCCCCTCCGCTTGGATGTTCCATATCAACTCTTTTCCTTGAAAGAAAAGAAATCATTGGTTCATCGTCACCCTGTACAAATACCAAAAAGTCTTGTTTCATGGAAACGACGACCAACTCTCAAGTACATATGTACATTCACCCCTTGCCGCTCAAACATTGAAAATCAATCGTTCCCTAGATGCTTTTTTTGTTCCTAGTGCGGATTTTCGTTGGCCTTCTGTAGTTCGCATGTCAAATTTCACATGGAAACCAAACATTCCTATAGTGGCAGGTGAGAGTACTGATGTCAGCCGTTAATCATCTCCGGCTTATGACTTGAAGGCATGCGATTGCTTACCTCGCAGGTCCTTGGCGTATGCAGCTTTTCTTGTCCGTAAACGGTAATCCTCGTCTAAGACTTGTCCGTAGCAGCCAGCCGTTCGTACCTACATATGCAACCAAGGTAAAGTAAGTAGATACAAACTCGCATGGTATGTAGGTACACGCGGCACATCATTGTAGTAATCTCTCTTCTCTCTCTCCCCATGCTACCATAAAGGGGTGTTTCCCAGTCGTCCCCAAGCCGTAATATCAAAGTCTTGACCGCATACGCCTCTATTCCATTGCAAGGTTACCCTTTAACTCTAAGCAAAAAAACAGAATGGTGGAGCGTCACATTGAACCCAGACCATGGAAGCTCACCCTGCACTACACTCATGCTGGGGGGACACTACAAGCCATCAAGCGAAAGGTTTCATTGAGGGGGGG
>MKGJ01000200.1:0-25640 GCA_002018255.1 Bretziella fagacearum | reverse complement strand
GTGAATAAAGGCCGCGCAATTCAAGGCCGCGTAGACAGTTCAAGCAAAAGGTCGTATTTTTTGGCCTGGATATATTCGATACCCTGTATTTTGGTTGGATACAACGGCAGCCGCCCGGACCTGGTGTCGAATAACTCAAGTTATAGAAAGCCCTGTGAATGTCCGGATTAAGGTAAACACTAAATCAAAAGACTATCATGGTTAGAGACGATAAACTTGTTTCCTTCCATGCCATCGCCAAGACCAAATCCTGCCATCCAGCAGCCCGCGTTACAAAGAAGGAAAAAAAAGAAATCTCCGTAGCCACCGCAAGCCACAGCTGCCCGTCCGGCTGCTGAGAACCACAGCATTAAGATATGATTCCATCTGGTACATAGGTACGTACGCCACCCGGAAGAGATACAACAGTGCATGTAGGTACTTACTTCTACACTCCCTCTCAATATAAGCTATCGGTTTCCCGTACCAGGCCTAGCCTCCCCGGGAGCGCTAAGGCTGACCTCTCAAGCAAGAACAATCGGCGGTATCGAAGAATACCAAATTGCACAGGGAAATATCAGCCGGACGGCGTGATTCAAAGAAGAAAGGCCGCGGGTCTATGTGAGGGAACGGTCGAACCAAGTCGGTGTAGATTCAGGTCGGTGGGTGCAAGATATCAGTCGGTATTTCCCAACATCACAAACAAAAGCAATCATGTGCAACAAAAGTTCATTTGATTCAGGCCACTTGGGGTGGGAAATTGCAAACTTTGCATTGAGGCTTGGCTTCGGAGGTAATATAGTAGATGAAGTCGAGGAATGATTGCGTATTACTCCGGTGGCTTATGATGGTGGTTATGACGACGATGGTTGGCTGATGACAAAGACATGTCGATTTTCCTTCTGTTTGTTCGGCCGTGGATGTCGGTCCAGAAAAGATTGGGTGAAGAAAGAAAGACAAAAGACGTGGTCAGAGTGAATAAACTCCCATCATCTTCCAGTAGAGGTAGTTTCCTTCCTTGTTTGTATTTCCTCACACTTTTGTGTGTGATATTATGTCAGCACCTTCTTTACTTTCAACTCTCTATCCATGGCTTACATAATCACCAATTGTCGTCAACCAAAGAACATTCGCTTTTTACCAAATCTCTTCATTATCTTTGAATATAAATTGGTTTCTTCATTCTTTGTGACAATAAGCGCTAATAACGGTATGGATTTACAGTTGCACCACTTGCAGATTATATCCAGATAGAAAACTCAACGTGAGAATAGGATCTTCATTCCGGCCCAGAGTCCCGGGAGTTCTCGTTATTCTTGGCCCAATGCGTCTATGGGTTAGTCGATTCATATCTGATAAGGGTTGTCTAGTCCATGTTGCGGTGAAGAGGGCTGTGCAAGTCGCGGTCACTGACTCTACGCGTCGTATGGTAGGTATTTAAATCCGGCACTCTTCTGGTTGCTTCAGGGCTTTCTAGCGATAACCCTCATTTTTCCAAAGTCTCACCGACCATCCACGGGCCAAGTCCCCTGAGCTTGTATCAACCGGTGTGTATGTAGGTACCTCTTTACATTGTATGTCGGTGAATCTCATGGTCCACCCTTCCCCTATGGGGCCGATTAGGTCCAATAGTGACTAAACCACTCATTACCAATGGCGCTACATTGTCAAACCTAGGTAGGTACACTCGGTGCTCGCATTCCGTAATACCTGCGACCCGACCAGCCCTGAACACGCACTTTCAACTCCCGACCATCGTAACGCAACCGGGTCATCCGCCCCAATTCTCGGGTACTCCCGTGCCCATATGTATCTCCCATTCACTTCCCCCTCCCTTCCGCCGGGTCTGTCATCCTGCTGTATGATCAATGATGGTGCCATGTACGCCAGGTACTTCCATTCCGGACTCGGACGCTAAGTGTCACCACGCCCATCGCATCCACCAACCACCCGTTGATCCGGGTCCGCAGGCCTGTTCTCGCACGCCGTTACTTTTTTCTCCTTACAGATGCCCCTCTAGGTACACATTAAGATCCTAGCTTTTCGGGTTTAATTTGCATCTGCTGCATTCCACGATACGCGGGTGGTAGGACAACAAGATTGACGGGCCACTAAGAGGAGACGAATTTTCTCCTTCCCCCCCCCCCTCCCGTGAGAGGCTAGCGCGCAGAAAGCAGTCTATTTATGCTTCGATTGTCAACACGAAACGAAAAGTGTCTGTAATGTCTCCAAGTACAGCTGTTTTTGTTTATGAACTGAGCCCTGCTTTCAGCTATTGTATCTTCATGTGTGTCACACAGTGGCGTTATTTCTTTTCTTGAAACACCAAAAGTGACTGCGGAAAGGACTTGTCCAAGGTTGCCATGCAGCTGTCAAAATGAAGCCGCCCAGAAAACACAGAAGCTGTGTTTTGAGATATCACCTTGAACAATCATGTGGGAGCTGAATGTACACTAAATTCTTCTCATGGTCCAGATAGCCGCTGTTTCATCCTCCCGCTGCCGCTGGCCGGGAACAACGACATCTGGGTTGATATCCATGTGTTAACCCTAAGATAGAAATGCAAACGATTTTTCAATCATTAATGCTTGTAAAATCCGAAACATTACTGGTGCGCTTGCTATACTTTATTGGAACTTACAGGGATCACAACATGCACAACATAGTAGCCTCGCTAATTAAAGTCATTCGCTGATATGAAAATGAACAAGTAGTAGGTGCTGGCTAAATTACTCATCAATTGACACAGATATATGCGACTACTTCTCCTCGTTGTGACATCAAAGTCGCCTTTAAAAAGCTTAGCTTTCCGTCTAAACTGTTGCAATGTTTATAAGCGAGCCAATAGCTGGGGGAATGTTGTAAACGAATATGGGGAGGGGAGGGAGAAGGACGAGGTGATTCCAAAGACACAACACGTGCAGAAATGAAACAAATTCTTTTTCACTATAGGGGACTATGATGTAATTTGCGCGACCAAGGACGATTGATCGAGATGAAAACTTCAATTGCAAGATTTTTGCTTCAACTGATTTGGGCGGCTTTTTTGAAACCAGAAACAGCAGCATCGATGTACAACCCTAAGAGTCTGGGATAGCTAGACCAGCAATCAGTAAGGCTCAGATTACCAGAAATAGCCCTTATTGGTCACGTTGGTGGTAGTGAGATACAAGCGAGGGAAGTAGATTACCCATGAAACACTCATATACAAGGTACTTCTGCAGATGGTAGTTAAAAAGTACTGCACTATCTTTTGTGGCTGGTCCCTTTCCCTGGACATTATTGTTTGGGAGCGTTTCCAGTTCGTTTCCGCCATCGTCACGCCTCCCTCAGTTCCCAGTACGAGATAACACAAGGAAGGACCAAACGAAAGCTGTTCATTTCGGCAACTTCTAAAGCAATGTCATGATGGGGAAAATTCTGTTCGCTGGTAGAATTGAAAACCGAAAGAAGCTGCTGCGCAGTCGCGGGTGTAGATTTCCCCTCATTCTTTTCCCCTCCTTTTTTCTTTTGTTCCAACATCACCAGAAAAAAAGGATCATCGAAATTTTCTTCTGCCTCGAATTTGCAAATTACGCCCGGCCGCAATTCCCACCAACATCATCGGTATTTATTCTCACCGCTTGCTCTACTGCAAATCATCGAGCCTCCAATCACCTGTTCATATACCGCCCCCGTCCTACACACACACACACACACACACACACACACACACCCACATAAAGACCCGCGTTGATAAGTCTCTTGGTGCTTCACCCTGCTACTGCTATAAGGCGTCATTTTCCTTGCTGGCTGTTTCGACTTGGGCGCATCGTGCTAAACAGGAACTCCTGACGATCGACGCCCTATTTCGTTCCTCTCTGGGCTGCATACGGTCCTTTTTTTGCTGTGACTATTACATTCCTACTGCCCATCAATCATTTGCTGGTCAAGGAGAACTTGCATCGACTTAAATTTCTTTTTACTTAACTAGTTTTGATTGATCGACAAGTCGGCTTCATTACCTTCTGCAAAGCATACTATCCCCGGATCCTTCTCTGGAATCACCATACTCCTGCAATTCACCAAGTGCAAATATCAAGCATCCCGCTGGAACTCCATGAGCCTGCTCCGAGCTGTTGCGTTACATCTTCATCTGTTCAGGCCTGGGCTAAGCCTCTTTGTAACCCCCCCCCCACTATTGTCTCCATTGGCACATTACCACCTGTTTTGGGACCCCTTTTAGCTCTATTCTGGAGGTCATTGGAACACTAGATTGGAACTCAACTCGGGGCGGGGGATTTTCGACTATACTTGGCTTGTTGTTCCCAACCATACGAGCAAGAGCCCTTTGCATTGTTTCTTGGACCAACTTTGAAAATATCAGTTGCCGCACGTCCTGCTGGAGCTTGATCTTTTCTCTTTTATTCTTTTTCTTCACATTGATTTGCTTTCTTGTTTCCTAATCGCAACTTTTGACTTCTACTTTTATCCAACCACATACCGAACTTCATTAACACATACAATCAACATGGCCCTCAAGACGATTCTGGTTACTGGGTAAGTTTATAACCGACCGTGAACAATTCCTCTCCCAACTCCTAGCGCGACAGCTGCCCTTTTATCTTTTCCACGCTTGCGAAACCATGAGAAAACTACTCCAATTCCGCAAGTGAACAAGCGTATTCATTTTTCCTTGTTTGCTCCAAGGTTAATAGGACCCTTGATGTTGTCGAATAATGAAGCTTGCTTTCGCATGCTAGCCAGCTTGAGAGCTTATAATAATACAGAACCCGTCCTTGGCAACTCCAGATTCAGAGGATGGCGTTGAAGCTCGAGCTAGAAGTACCGAGCGGCCTCCCCCAGAAACACATACGCAAGCCCAGATTTATACAAGTCGTCACATCGTATGAGCGTGCAGTTGATTATGCTGCAGCTGTCGCTTAACTTACCAGCCACTGCATGCTATCCTTGAGCTTACTCAGGAAAGAAGAAGGTCATCCCGGATTATCTGAAGCAAAGAATGCAGAAGCTGGGGACTCTTTTAAATTTGTGCACAGGGAACATATACTCTCTTTTTTTTTCTTTTGTTTTTTTTGCGAGTTAGAGTTGCACTCTCCGAAAGCTTGTTTGTCGCCTGTCACGATAGCCGCGTTTTGCGAGCGGGCCTTTTTCTAGCCCTTGAGATCTGGGGAATGGCTAGCCCTCTCCCCAATACACAACGTCTTTCCCTCATCTATACAGATGCCTAACGGTATTGTTGATATGTGGGATATCAACGACAAACTAGTCTCTTTTGCTAACCACCTTGCTTCTGCAAAAATAGTGGAACCGGCTACATTGGCTCCTTCACCACCCTTACTCTTCTACAAAATGGTTACGATGTAGTTATTATCGACAGTTTGTACAATTCTTCGGTAGTCGCTTTGGACCGCATTGAGCTCATCTGTGGTCGCCGCCCTGCTTTCTACAAGGTTGATATCACCGACGAAAAGGCCATCGATGAGGTTCTGGACAAACACCCGGAGATTGACAGTGTGATCCACTTTGCTGCTCTCAAGGTATATATATTGATTCCTCATATAACCCTTCACGAACCATCAACATAACTCACTAACACTTTTATGATATACACAGGCTGTTGGCGAGTCTGCTGAAGTCCCTCTCGAATACTACCGCGTCAATGTTGGTGGTACCATTACTCTTTTGACTTCCATGGTCAAACACAATATTAGCAACATTGTCTTCTCTTCCTCCGCTACAGTCTACGGTGATGCTACTCGCTTTCCCAACATGATTCCTATTCCAGAGCATTGCCCCATTGGCCCTACCAACACCTATGGCCGCACCAAGTCTACTGTCGAGAGCGTCATCTCCGACCTGATTGAGGCCCAGCGTACTGCGGCTACCAAGAAGGGTTCTGCCCCTACCCACTGGAACGCTGCTCTTCTTCGCTACTTCAACCCCGTCGGTGCCCACCCCACGGGTATCATGGGTGAAGATCCCCAGGGTGTTCCTTACAACCTGCTTCCTCTTTTGGGCAAGGTCGCTACTGGTGAGCGTGAGAAGCTTCTTATTTTTGGCGAAGACTACGATTCCCGTGACGGTACCGCTATTCGTGACTACATTCACGTTCTCGACCTGGCCCGTGGCCACCTTGAAGCCCTAAAGTATCTTTCCGAGAAGACCCCCGGTGTCAAGGCCTGGAACCTTGGCTCTGGCCGTGGCAGCACTGTCTACGACATCATTCACGCTTTTAGCAAGGTCGTCGGCCGTGATCTTCCCTACCAGGTTGTCGACCGCCGGCCAGGTGATGTTCTTGATCTGACTGCCAACCCCGCCCTCGCCAACCAGGAGCTCAACTGGAAGACTGAGTTGACTATGGAGCAGGCCTGTGAGGATCTGTGGCGGTGGGTCAGCAACAACCCCAAGGGTTACCGCCAGGATGCGCCGGCTGCACTACTGGATGCAGTCAAGGCGAAGAAGGCTTAAAAGTGTGCCTGCCTTGGTTTATTTTTTATTCTATTCATGATTTCTCTTTTCTAGTTTTCTTCACATTTGGTGTGTAGCTTGCTATTGTTACTATTATTATGTCTTTTTTTTTTTTCTTTTTCTTTGTTTACTGGTTTGGATGGATGGTTGGTGGGATTTGGGCTAGGACTTTTGACCTAGGGTTGAGCGGCTTCTAGCTACGTCTAATGGATGAGCTGCATTGTTTTTTGTCTTTTATTCTTTTTATTTCAGGAGTACAATATTAAATTCATTGAATTATTCTACTTGGTCACATGTGATGTCATTTGTGATGTATACAGTGCCGTGGTCTTTATGATGACTAGACTCGTAAGTTCTAATGGCGGAGTTCTGATATGTTTAGATATAAAGGCACACCCGGGATATCAAGGATATATATATCCTGATAATGGATCAATTGTGGGCTGGTAACGACAAACATTACAAATCAAATCTTCTAAGCCACCTGAAAACCGCAAACCACAATCACCAAAAAAAAGGCTTCCAACTTTAGAATCAACAAACCCCCCCCCCCCCTTCTTTCCCTCCCACTCCCACTCCCACTCCATAATCTACCCCCTCCCCCTCCTCGTCTAATCAATCTTCAACAATAGCTTCCCCATCGTTCCTCGACTCTCAATATCCGTATGCGCCTGAGCCACCTCCTTGAGCGGGTAAACCTTGTGAATCTTCACCTGGAGTGCCCCATCTGCAACCCTTTGGAGGAGTTCTCCGGAGTATTTTTCAAGCTCTGAGCGGGTGGCGACGTACCCATTGACTACGGGGCGGAGAAGCTTGATGTTCTTGGGGGTGAGGCGGAAGATTTCGAGAGGGGGGACGGCGCCGGACTAGAAGAGGGGTGTGTGTATGTGTTAGTAATGATATGGAAGAGGGCTATGTCTGGGATGAGGAGACGAAGGATGGAGAATTTCATGGTGGGAGGATGTGATTGGCGGGTTGTTGTTGTTTCGCTGACGAAGCCGATCGGCATGAGAACGGTTGTGCACGGGTCGTGTTTCGAGTCGGCACTTTGGCAAACTTTGATATCTTTAGACCTGAAAGAGACAGTCATACGACACTGACAGCCGTCTTAAGCGACTACCCGGTCACCCAACCTAAATATGCTCCTTGAGACAAGACATGTAAAAAAAAAAAAAAAAGAAAAGGACATTACTCACTGCATTTCCAAACGAAATCAACGTCCCCTTCCGCGCAATCACTTCCATATCTCCGTCAAAAGTCGCCTTGCCCACTCCATCAAAAATCACATCCACACCCACACCCCCCGTCTCCTTCTTAACCGTCTCCACCCAATCACCAGCCCGCGAGTCAACAACAACATCAGCCCCAAGCTCCGCCACCAATTTCCTCTTCTCTTCGGAACTAGCCGTCCCAATCACCTTCGCCCCAACACTCTTCAACAACTGCACAAGCAACAACCCAACACCCCCCGCCGCGGCATGCACCAACGTCCACTGCCCCGCCTGTACATTCCCCGCCTCGCGGATAAATGTCCACGCCGTCAACCCCTGCAAAAGTACCGCAGCCGCCACCTCGGTGGAAACCCCATCGGGAATCTTCACTAGGGTTTTCGCGGGGACGGCCGTGTACTGGGCGTAGGCGGCGGATCCGAGGAAGACGACTCGGTCGCCGGGGGTGACGGTAGTGACGGTGGGGGAGACGGCGGCGACGGTGCCGGCGGCTTCGCGGCCGAGGGTGAGGGGGTAGGTTGCTTTGTAGAGGCCGGTGCGGAAGTAGGTGTCGATGTAGTTTATGCCGGCGTATTCGTTGCGGATGAGGGCGGAGCCGGGGGTTAGGGTGGGGAGGGGGTTGGTGGTGGCGTAGTTGAGGACTTCGACACCTCCGGTTTGGGTGATGGTGACGGAGGTTTGGGTGGCGGGGAGGGACATGGTGGTGGTGGTGGTGGTTTTAGCGGGGTAGTTGGAGATTTGACGGTAAGAGTTTGGAGCTATTGGGGAGCTATGGGTGAGTTTGAGTGGTACTATGCGGGAATTGATGTAAGGTCTGCTGGCAAAAAGTCGCAGTGATGAGATTGATGGAAACTGATTGAATTGACATCCAGACGAGGCTACGTTGGATTTGTTTGATTCTGAGAATGTAGAAAATATTCTTTCCGTAGAGTTTAACCGGAGGTTCTTGCCCGTTTTATGTTTTTTTTAGATTCAGCCAAATCTCCGCTCGGGAAGGCACTATAAAGCGGGGCCGGTTACGTGCTTCTCGGTCAAAATCAAGAGTGCACTCGCTATTTGCTTATAAATAAAAACAAGTGGCGCTCTGGGTATCTAGTTGTGGTTGACATACTCATCAATAAGAATTCCCCGGCCGACAAATCATGTCATCATGAATTTGTGTCGTCAATTTCTCCATAGCGGCGGTTTGTGCCTAATAGGGTTAAATTAGTACATTGCCTCTAAGGGTTACCAAGGTGGGAGCATCCAACTACCTACAATATTCTCCAAGGTTGTCCTGAGAAGAGACCATGTTAATTTGCTGAATAGTAATACCTTGTAACAACACAGCACTCTCGATAGTTAGCTTGAACTTGGAAAACACGCAAGACTATGACCTGATGCTTAAGCTTCTTCCATCGATGGCACGGAAGTGTTTGCCACCAGTACAGGATAGACGTCCAAAGATCAGACGCTGATTCTTTAAAACGGGAAGAAATGGTTGGGGTGTGGTTAGGGTAATCTACTGTATCTCAAGACTGTATGATTAGTCGTGAGGGTTTACGAGAGGCGTGGGGAAACATTGGAAGTATCCGACTAGTCGGACAAGCAGAGATATGAGACAACACGCCCAAATCTCCATGGTTGTATAGAACGAGTGTCATGATACTGTTAATCTATTCAAACCATTCAAGGACCGTAAAAGCCATGTTGTTTTGAAGGAGTTCATACAGTCTCTCGGGACCCACAGACAACCCTGTGAGCTTGGTCAAACTTACAATGTACACGCCGTCCCTTCCAGCCTCCCCGTGACCCTGTTACAGCGGAATCGTTATTTGTTATGCCGCGAGTTTTACAGCCGTATTCAGCTCCTGGCAAACGGGTCCATAGGGCTAGATGCAAACACCTCTTGTTGGATGAACGTGAATATCATCAGAGGAGTGGTACTACTGAGCAAGTTTTCCATGCGACAACTAGGTTTATTCAACAGATGAGACGATGACAAGCCGGGGATTTGTAGGGCAGAAATGATCCTCCCGTGCTGGCTAACGAGGGGATATCTCGCGGGTACACACCCTCTAGTTGGTGAAGGAAACCGGTTTGCACACATTTAAGCAGGTTTGAAAAAGGTTTAGCATTGAGTATGATGAGACAATGTAGTTATAAAGTTTTGTGTGAATTATATATTGTCAGATGTAGTGCTCAACAAGTAGGGTTATTGACATAAAGGGTTTGATATTTCGCTGACTAAGCAACACAGATACACAGTATATACGAAAAGACTAGACACTGTATTACATAGACCTACAGTATAACAACACAGTGCACAAAACTGTACGACTGCCAACTGCTCTAGGGTTCTGGGATAAACACTGGCGGAAGCAAACGCCGACTTGACCGGGTCCAAAGCTGATTTCTGTTTCCGCAAAACAATCAAATCCGGGAATCTTCGTTGTGTAGCTTCTTTAGTTATCAAACACTAAACATATAGCCAGGATTTGGAGCTTCGTTTGTGGACCGATGCAGAAATCTACGGATAAGGTAGACTTTACTTCCACTCGAGATGCATTCGAATAGGTACATCGTTCTCGGCAAGCACAATAGTTACTGTACACTGCAAGTAAGTCTGGGTAGCTCTGGGTTAAAATGCTACATAAGTTCCATGTCGAGGCATTGCTAGGTATCATGATATACTAATCTGCACAATCTCTACTGACGAAAAACAGAAATACCGGTGCCTATCACAACCAATGATACACTAACCGAAGATATCCTAAACGCGAGCGTCCGACAGCAGGCGACATCTTACCCTCCCGTAATGAGAGTTGGTGGATTTCCAGCACGAACCCGTTATACGAGTTTACACACACAACAGCCAAAAGAACTTGTTCTTCCAGGACGTTGGTTATTTTTCTTTCTTCTTAGTCTATTGGTGGTGTCATGGAGGTCGGAGATATACTAGGTGGCAGTAGATGGAAGTGTTATTGGAGGGGGCTGTGCTAGGGTACTACTGTTGGCGGGATGATTTATGTGGGAGACACGGAATATATGTAGTGATGGACAGTGTTAGAGCACAGTTGGAGGCGTGTAAGGAACTGTAGCTGAAGATGATCTCCCTGATGAACCAGATTTTGTAAAAGGGTTTCGCGGTGTGCCAAGATTATCGCCTTTTAGATTTTGATATCTTGATATCGCCAACCTTTTCTTTGGTTTACGAGACGCGAAAGGGATACTCGCATGCATTCTCGGCTGCAATAATACCTAGAGAAGTCTGTTCCACCCCATACACACTTTGAATCTACTGGCTCATCAACTCCAACCAGTACTTGGTTAGGCTGGCACATACATGTCTGACCACTTTGGTTTCATCCATAACAATGCCTTGTAATCTACCTAGAAGGCCTACAATTATGACCATATGCAGTAAATAACTCAAAAGTATCGAAACAAGATTCCAACGTCTCTCACTATATCCAAGTAGGTATACAGGTACTTGGAAACATATTGATAAAATACATTCTTGTTTTGTGGCGGAAGGAACTTGCGACACGGGTGGCGGTACAGCACAAGGTAATTACCAAGTGCAACCTGTCTCGGTGCAAGCTGTCCCACATCAGGTAACCGCAGCGTCCGCACTCAAAAAGGGAAACTACCGTTAAAAAAAAAAGGGATATGGCTTCTCACTTTTATTTCTGTTATTATTTCTATACAAATGCCTGATTCTTATGCAAAGATAGCTTTCAATTCTTTTCTTTTTCGGTTTCCAGGAACAGCTTCAATGACGCAAAGTTCCATGTCCCCATTCCAGCATTCCTGGCACAAAGGATTAAAGAGACATTCCTAAAACAGCAATTACTACTATAAGCCAAATCTCGAAGATAAACGCCCAAAGAAGCAGCAACGATTTTTTCGATACACGTTCCTTCCATTCCCGGATCAGTGAAGAAAAACAAAGAAAAAGGCGGCGGGCTTCCCCATTCTTGAAAATCTTTTCTTCTTTTTTTTCTTTTTTTCTTTTTTTCTAGCCTTCCAAAAATCTTCTTTCTGGACAATCATCGAGGGCGACGATATCCCTTTGCACTGCTTATTATAGGCTTAATGTCCCTTGGGAGATTCTGTCTCACAAGTATTGAGAATCATCATCACTGCCTATATTATATATATTATCCCATATAATCTAGTCTCACGACATACTACCAACATCAATCATGTCGCTGAGTATAATCACAGACGAAGAATGCAAACAGCGCATTCGCCAACTTCAATCAGACTGGCAAATAACCCTCCCGCCTCCCACACAGATGTCCCGATCTCCTTCTCCACCAACCCACCGGACACCCGACGCCGAACTAGCCGCCGACGCCGTCCTCCGCAAACGCCAACTCGAAGCTACCACCGGCCCCAAGAAAGACTCTACCCTCAAACGCGCCTTCACGAGCCGAAACAAGAAAAACTGGCAGATTTCCG
Organism: Bretziella fagacearum; assembly: GCA_002018255.1. Taxonomy (NCBI): domain Eukaryota; kingdom Fungi; phylum Ascomycota; class Sordariomycetes; order Microascales; family Ceratocystidaceae; genus Bretziella; species Bretziella fagacearum. The sequence continues at coordinate 13,515 of MKGJ01000200.1, read as the reverse complement.
AGCTCCTGGATGCCCTGGATACCCTCATAAGAGATGACGGAGATCCTGGAGTGGCCGGGGTGCTGCTGGAGAGGTTGGCCGTTCAAGGAGGGAGTGTTAATGAGGTGGCCATGGCTAAGAGGGGGGGTTTGATTGGGAGGAGAAGGAGTGATGGAATACTGTTTCCGACGGAGAGGATGAGGATTGTGCAGAGCGCAGTCGAAAGAAGGAATATGGAGATATTAAAGGTCTTGTTACCATATGCCGATAACGAGAGTTTAGACTCTAGTATCGCCATGGCAGCAATGCTTCAGGATCAGCCAATGGTAAATCTTTTGGCTAGCTATGGTGCGGATATCTTCCGAAATCACATTGGGGAGTCTACTTTTCGACAACTTTGCTCTTTCGGCGGCCAACATGATATACTCCAACCTTTGATATCCGTGCCTCGAACCTCCTCTCCAATTGCCCTTAGTGTTGGCCTTGTAGATGCCGTGAAAGCCGGATGTCTCCCCAGTGTTTTACTGATGATCCAAAGCACAGCAGATGCCGACTTGAACGATGCCGAAGCTTTGAAAATTGCCGTCGAGATGTGCCGAAAAGACCTTGCCCTCGCTCTTATAATAGCCCGTCGACCACCCAAGATTCCCGGTTTAGAAGCCGCCCTTGATGTCCTCTTCAGTCTCCCCCAAGTCCACCCTCACGAGAAACTAGGTATCACTGAACTCCTGCTCTGTGCTGGTGCCCGCGGAGATGCAGCTGCTCGAGCTCTTTTGTATGCCTCCAATGCACAATTCCTAGAGATGGTCCGCCTGCTCGTCCGCTATGGAGCCTCCCTACATTATGAAAACGGTGCAGCTGTCCGCGAAGCAGTGTCAAAGGGGTACGATGGTCTGTTGGATGCACAGTTGAGCACGGGAGCCCCGCTATCACCGGTGCTAGCGAGCGAATGCGTTGGGCTGATTCCGGCGCATGTGGAGCCCGAGTGCCGGGTCGCACTGTTAACCATGTTGCTGCATAAGGGCGCTTCTGGTGGCGGTTTGAACGAGGCGCTGCTGGCGGCAGTTCGAGCTGGGGATGAACGAACAGTGGGTCTGCTAGTGACTCCGAGGTTTGGTGAGGGTGATGCGCAGAGTAGTCCCGGGCGGAAGGGCCTGAATTCACACGCGACGGCTTCAGTGGATTACAAAGACGGAGAAGCGATTGCTATTGCTTTGGCAGCGGGGGATCTGCATATTTTGGCTTTGCTATTGCAGGCGGGACCAAAAGGGGAGACTCTGAGTAAGACTTTTGGGGGGGCGCGGAGATTGAGGAAGGAGGAAAGACGTACAGCCGTACAGGCGTTTTTGATTGCTGGCGTGTCACAGGATGCAGTCACGGCTGAATTTCAATGGGAGATTGAACAACCGGCAGGCCATCGAGATGACGAACTAATCACGATGATGCTTAGTTATTCATCAAACTCTCCGCAGTCAGCGACATTGGACGGTTTCTCCTCTGGAGGCTTTGATGGCGGCGCGGCGGTTGTTGCTGCAATCTCAAGACAAGATCGAGCTCTGTTAGCAACGGTATTGCAGCATGCTTCACCAACGGTGGCAGCAGAAGGGATTCCAATGGCCTCCGGAATCGAGGACCGGGAGATGAGGAGAGAGTTGTTGGGGTTGTTGCTCGAGGCGGGTGCCGAGGTTGGAAAAGAGCAGATTATTGGAGCTGTGTCGAAGGTGCTCGGGGAAGAAAATGTGGATGTGAAGTTGTTGAGGTTGTTGTTGACGAGGGGACATGCGGATATGAATGCCAAGGAAGGGGCATTGGTGCTGACAGGTAAGGGCCATTACCAATTCTCAAACCACAAAAAATCATCGAGTCTTGACTAATTCAAACCTTTTTTTTTTTTTTTTTAATTTTTTTAATTTTTATATATATATATATATATATATATATAGCCGTCAACCATATCGATATTCTTATCCTCCCTCTCGTTCTCAAAAATACAACCCTAACCCCCGAAACCGTCACGACCGCCATTACCCACCTCCTCCATCAAACTAACCCCCCAACAAAAGCCACCACTTCTCATCTTTTGGCCTTTTTACGCCTTCCCGCCCATAAACCAACTCTATCAAATCTTCTCCCTTTGGCCGTCGAAATCTACCTCTCCACCCCTATATCTCTCCGCTCAACCAACATCCTCCAAGCCCTTCTGGCTGCCGGTGCCTCCGTTGACGCCCCCGGCGGTCTCGCGTTAGCCCGTGCCGTTAGTAGCGCGCACATGCCGTTAACCGAGATGCTCTTGATGCAAGGGGCCGGCGCTGAGACTCTGGCTGTGGCATTTCGGCAGGCAATCAATATTCTGGATCCGATGGATCGGTTTACCTTTGCGGAGAGATTATTAAAGGCACCGCCGATCTTGCCGACGGAGGTTGACTTGGCGTTGGTGTATAGTATTCAAAAGTATCCGGATGATTTGGGGTTGTTAAGGTTGTTGGCAGAGAAGGCGGACATGACGTCGGGGGAGGCATTGGGGACGGCGATAGGATCAAGGAAGATTGAGGTTGTGAAGTTGTTGTTGAGGTATAAGAATACCACAAAGGCCTTGGATGAAGGGTTCAGCAAGGCACTTGGGCTTCTATCGAGGGAAGAACGTCTTGAAATGTGTGAGGTGTTGTTGGCTGTTGGTATCTCCAAAGAAATCGTAAGCGAGTCCTTGCCGATTGCTGCTGGCCAAGGTGATTTGGACCTTGTCAACATTCTTGTTCGGAAGGGTGCCAGTCTTGATGATCTTGGCGGTCAAGCAATTGTCCAAGCCTCAAGGAGCGGCAGTGTTGATATGTTGGGTGCTTTGTTATCTGACTCTGACTCTGACTCTGACTCTGACTCTGACTCTTGCAAGAATTCCCAAGGTGTAAGCAAAGACCCCGAAATCCTCACGGCTGCCTTCCGTGCTGCCACTGAGATCTCCGATCTTGATCTTCGCAGTGACGTTGTGGGCTTACTCCTCGGACAACGAGTGATTCCAACAGACGTCTTGAGTGCAGAGTTGTTATCAGCTACACGCTACGGTGACACCGGAATCAAACTTTTGACTGTCCTTGTCTACCATGGCGCCGACCCAAACTTTAACAATGGAGAAGCAATCTGCGCCGCCATAAAGTCTGCTCATCGGAGGTCACTTGAGCTTCTTCTGGGTCGGTCGAGCATTGCTGGGCCTGATCAGATCAAGCCTCTCAGTGCTTCGCTTGCGCCGGCACTCAAGGCCAGCTGGCGTTTGTCACGAGACACCCGACTGGAGTTGGCCGGTTGGTTATTTGATGCTGGTCTTCAGCCGTGTCATGATTTGCATGTTGCTCTGCAAAAGACCGCTGTATATAACGCCTTGGAGGGTGAAAAGCCAGACTTTGACATGGTGGATCTGCTGTTGAGTAAAGGTGCTTCTCCGACGTACAGGAACTGTGCCGCGTTGATTCGGGCTGCCGGAGCACCATCGGCGGAGCTACTGAGTAGGTTCATTGCTGGAGCCGAGATTTCAAGTCAGGAAGCTACAATGGTCTTTGCCAATGTCTTTACGGAGGCAGAGGTTATGATTTGGTTTTCAGAGGAAGGCTGTGAGTGTGCCGAGTTGCTGCTATCAAAGGGAGCCTCTGGCGATCCACTCAGCGCGGCCTTGGCGATCACTATTGACGCTGCCACGGTCCCAGAATCTCATGCTCTTGCTCTTTTATTTTGTCAGACTTTTGTCAAACACGGAGCTTCAGCTGACTTTGCCGATAGTCGCGCGCTTTGTACGGCTGTATCTCGTGGGAACATTCCGTGTGTCGAGCTGCTACTCCTACAAGCAACCCCATCGCCCAACACCCTTCAACTTGCTCTCGGACACGTCTTTACTGGTGACCATGACGAAAACATGACGACTGATCTTTTGCGGCTAATAGTCGGGAACAACCCATCCTCTGGCATTGACGCTCACGAGCCACTGGCACTCCAGGGAGTCCGCATGCCAGTCCTCGCTCATGCCCTTCAGAAATACCCTCGCAGTGTTGAAATCATGGCCGTGCTTCTTGGAGCTGGATATTATTGTGACCCCTTTGTATCTGCATCAGTCTGCGGAGGCCCCGTTGAAAACGTCACATTGCTTACTTGGGCACTCGCACAGCCCGAGAAACGCGTTAGTTCCCCGGTTATCAACTTCCTCGTTAAGAGCGGGGCGGACGTCAACTTCCGGACACCGAGTTTGGAGGTTACGCCATTGATGTTGGCAATTCGAGAGTTGAGGAAAGACGTTGTTGAAACGTTGTTACTTGGTGGGGCGGATGTTGATGCTATGGATGTTGACGGGACGAGACCATTGTTTATAGCAACGTCTTTGCATGGACAGACTGCTGTGGATATTGCCAGTCTTTTGCTTGTGATGAAACCGGATCAGGATGATGGGTCACTTCACGTGGCGGCTCGCCAGTTAAACTTGGAGATGATGGAGCTTCTACTTGAGAATGGACACAACCCGGATTATCCTAGTCCGGCACACGACGGCCGCAGCGCCCTGGGGGAGCTTTGTCTCCATGGCTGCACCATTGACGATCGCTCCATAACTCCCGCCCACCAACGCCTTGTCGAGAAATCCATTTCCCTCCTTCTCACCCACGGCTCCGACTTCCACCTTGAGTCCTTTGACCCTTCTTTGCCGCCGTCGTCCTCCTCTGGCAAAACCCTCCTGCACCTCTCCATGGATTCCACCGCTCCCATTTCTACTCTCAAAGCCCTTCTCAAAGCTGGCCTCTGGAAATCCATCAACGAACCCTGGACCTACTACATCCACGAAAATGTCACCTACTCCTTGACCATGTACGTCCGGCACATCCGCCCCTGGGATTGCTCTTCCGACGCCCTCTTGGCCCTCCTCCGCAACAACCGCGCCCTCGACGTTTACTTTGCCACCTTTGGTCCCCAACCCCCCGGCGCCACCGGCCTCCCCGAAGACCTCGCCGCCGCCGAACGCGCGCGTGTTGCCCGCGAAACACAGCTCCGGATAGCCCGGGAAGATCATCTACAGCGGATGGCCCACCAGCGAGAACTAGCAGCCCTGGATACCCAGCTATGGCAGGAGCGTGCTGTACTTGAAAAGAGACACCATGAGCGGTTGCATCAGGATGACCTGGCGGCACTGCGGGAGCGGCGGGCGGCGGAGATGGCCCATATGGTTGCCGTATCGTCGGAAAAGGACCGGACACTACGGGCGGAGCGGGAACAGATGATGATACTGGACAAGGTATCGGCGGCACGGGCATTACGGGAGTTAGAGGCGGAAGAGAGGAGGCAGAGGAAGGTAGTGGAGTTTGAGGGTCGGGTGAATGCGGCTCGGTTGGAGAATCAAAAGGCGATTTCGGCGATTCAGTATGATAGGCAGCAGAGTGTGGGGAGGTTTGAGAAGGAGGCGAGTGAGAGGGACTTGGCGAGGATTAAGGCGCAGAAGACATTGATTGCGGAGCAGAGTGCTTTGGCGGTGCAGTTGGGGGAGGCCAGGGCGATGGGGGGGACGGGGAGGCCGGGGAGGCCGCCGATAGGCTATGTGACGGATTTACATTGAGCCCAGGTTGCACTGGGGTTTGGGTTGATATATACCAAAAGGGTTTCTATCTGTAGTTTTTATATATGTAGGTATGTACGTACCTTATGTACAGTATGCTTAGTACTTGTTCCATACCAAAGACCCCTTCTCCGCCTGAATCTCGGCAAACAACTTTGCCCCCTTCTCCCTCAACAACCTAACAATCCTATCCTCCCCACCTCGAACCGCCAAATCCAACGGCGTCAGATATTTATCCGACACCTGATTCCTCCTCGCGTCAGCATCCAGCAGCAAAATCACACAGGCCAAGTACCCCTTATCAGCGGCCCAATGTAGGGGTGCCCAGCCGTATGGAGTAGTGACTGATGGATTGCCGCCGTTTTTGAGCACGCGCAAGACGTTTTTGACGTCGCCGTTGGCTGCTGCTTCGTAGAGGCCACTTGTGTCGGAGCCGGGGACATATGGGCGGTTATACAAAGTATCACGACGTTGCGAGAGGAGTTGATGAACTGTCAAATCAATGTTAGCTCACCCGAGAGAGAGGGAGAGGGTTTCCCTTGTTTGAACTTACATTGTTCGGGTGACTCTGAAGCTGCTGCACGAAGCCAACACGGATATCCTTGGTCGTCTTCTGCATTGATATCAGCCCCGGAATCACGCAGGAACTTTACGAGCTTCCTGGAACAGAGGGCGATTGCACGGTGGAGGAGGGTCTCCCCGTTGATGATCCGATACGTCGTCAACTCGGCGTGTTGACGCGAGTCAAAGAGGGCTTTGAGCATTTCGATGGACTCGATGGATAGAGCGTAAGCTGCAAGGAAGGGGAGGCATCGGTAGAACTGTTCGTCGTTTTCACAGACGCTAAAGAGTTGTTGGTAGAGGGAGAGGGCCTGGGGGGAGGTTATAGGATGGTAGTTGGCGATGAAGGGGGGTAATGGCTCGGGTTCTCGGGGACTCTGGGGGATGAATTGGATAGAGGAGAGGACGGAATGGAAGTATTCCAGAGAGTCAAGGGCGGCTTCGGGGGTCTTGATATTGGCAATGGCATCTTTGAGCATGAGGGCAATGGGGTAGACGCCGGCGGAGATTTCCGCGAGGCGGTTCAAGACTTGTCGGTCGGTGACGTCGGTGAAGTCGGGAGTATTGATAAAGTCTCGACCGCGTAGAGTTCTCCGCGGGAAAGAGAAGCGCATGTACCTCCGGGCGTTGACCCCCAGTTGATCCATGTCGAATACGTCCTTTGAACTGAAGAAGACACTCGGCAGCAATTTCCCGGATCCCAACGGCTTGAGAAGGGCGATCAATGTCCGTACTTCCTGCATTGAGCACTGGTCTAGGCCGTCAACGACAATATGCACCTTGGATGACACTTCCAGCAGCTCGGTATACACCAGTTGCAATGTTGCCGTCTGTGGCAGCAGCTGTCCAGAGTTGAAGGCAGTCCACAGGCGCTTAGTGCCGGGAGTAGGAATGTTGGCGCGGGCCATGAACTGGTGGACGAGAGAGCAGAAGATTCCAAGTGCGGAGTTATCGGTGGCGTTGGAGATATAGAAGAAGAGGATGTGGCGGGTAGGGTCCGTAGGAGAGATTGATAGAAAGGAATCGACAACTTGGGCGCAAGATTGGGTTTTGCCGGAGCGGGCTGGAGGAGGGTGGAGGTTAGTTGGCTAGTTTAATTCAGGACCGCGACAGGTTAACTGGTGTCCAACTTACTATTCTCTGTCAGCCACAAATGAGCAGAGTTGCCATTTAACCATTCTTGGTATACATTCCATTGGAAAAGGTTGCTGCTCTGGATACGGTCAACCATCGATTCCCCTTCATCGCCATCTCCGCCCATCATCGACTCCCAAATCTGTTGATGTTCCTGTTCCATATCGATTGCTGAAATCCAATTCAAGAAAGCCAGACGTTCAATCTCTGTAAATTCTTCCCGATTCAGTATCTTTTCTTTCTCTTCTTCTTCTTCATGTAAATCAATCTCACGATCCACCAAAGCCGGATACACCGCCTGCCGGACCCCCTCACTCCCGGCCATCCCCGGCAACAGTACCGGAATCTTCTCCACCAACTTCTCTGCAAGATCAACCCCAGCGTAAATATACTGTGCTAACCCCGTAAACGACCACCTCTCATCTCTCCCTCCCTGTACTATCCCCACCACACATCTCAGCTCCCTCCTCAACCTCTTCACCTCCACCTCTGTCAAATCCCCCGCCAACACCCAAGTCCACCCCGAACCATCCGGCGCCGACGGCCCCAGCAGCACAAATACCGCCTGGAGCAACAAAAGGGTCGCCGCCAGGATATTCTCAGCGTCGACCTCGCTGGGCTGCTCGATTAGCGAGGCGATGCGGCGGTGGTGGCATTTGAGGGTGGTCTTGATGGCGTAGAGGCGGATGTGGGCGGCGGTGGGTGAGGCGCCGAGGGTGCGCGGGGTTTGTAGGGTGTCGAGGATTGCAAGGGCGTAGGGTGTTAGGGAGAGGAGGGAAGCGGCGGTGGAGATGGTTTCAAAGATGTTGGGGGGTAAGAGGGTAGTGGTGGTGGAGTCCCTCTGAGATATTGTTTTTGAGGCTTCCATATTAAAAGACAAAGAAGAAGGTGATAATGATGATTGGTCTTGAGGATATCTATCTTACTAGGTCATGAGACAAGATGGGTGAGCAATGACAGCATTTTATAGTGCAAAGTTTGGAGAGGCAGCCTTATTCACAAGGGTGGTCCTACAAAGTATAACCACAGTATTGACTGTAGCTCATGATGCATTTTTTTTGAGGCTGCCTAACTGCAGTTGATTTTCAAGGAAGTTTACAGGGAAGTAGTAGCAAATCATTGTATAGTGAGTGGTTGGGCATCTATTATTGTTCAAGAGAATGATTGGCTGAGATTTAATCTTGAGATTTAATGTTGGGTAGGGATTGTTTGTGTATAATTGCATAATTATAATTGCATAAATGGGGGTCTAGGGTTAGGGTAATGCATAAATCAACAACTCCAGTTTGTTAAATCACAACCACAAGTATCGGAGTGCCATGAGTGATGAATACGGTTCCATCGACGCTGGAAACTCTACGACTACTATCAAGGCTGGGGCAAACTCTACGGCTACTATCAACCAAGAGTTTGACAGTGATAGTGACAGTGACAGTGAATGTCCCGAGAGATGTATGCAGTTTTATCAACACCAACATCTCCAGTCCACACAACGGCTCCGTTAGCCTTGTCATCCCGGAGTCCCTCAACGGCACCATTAACCCCAACATGACCTACTCTCTCAACGGCACTTTCAACTCCGGCTCTGCCAACCTCAACATCTCCAACGCATTCCTCACTACGCAGAGAGCTACCGAGGAGACGCCGAGTACTGATGAATGTATAAGTTTTACATCTACCAACAACTTGATCTTTTCTCTGTGGAGACATAAGCTAACATCCACTTCTTCTTCTTCTTCTTCTTCTTCTTCTTCTTTTGGCGTGCTAGTCCCCTCTGCAAATTACCATTTTCACTCTGTGCGTTTTGCAGCTTATTCGTAGCCTGGTATTGCTGGCGAGAACACGCAGTGGCAGAAAACTGTCATAGCCGCCGCCGGGAGTGTGAAGATCTTGCTGAGTGTAGTTAGATTCATCTCTAGTGGCGATATAAACATCTTCCTAAGCAATATTGGTATTGTGACTTTGTGTGGAAGGACACAGTGATACTGACTATATGATGAGCCAGTTGCGTTGCTTCTTCTATATTGTAAATCAAATAATTACCGTGTTCAACTCACCCCATCCATTTCTACCAGTAGCTAAGTTTAGCATATTCACGCTTCCTTAAAGTCTTCACTTTAAGCATGTTTAGGGTTAAAAGATAACGTGACTTGGTGTCACCCATCGCGTCTAGATCGACATCCTTGTAGATTATTGACTGTTTCCAGCCAATCATGTTGCATAATATTCTTCCTTTTACGGGGATACTCCTTCCTTATTCACGGTCACGTGATATAGTGATGAACTACAAGTCTAATTACACGCTATGAATTACTGGATATGGATTTATAGGCGTTACGATCCGTGATTGGTGGCAAAAGAAACATGGGAGGTTTTGTTTTATTGGATATTCTTTCTGATATCAAGTTCTGTCAATTTTGAGGGTGTGAGGGCTCGCCCACTTCAGACTTGAGACTTTTCCCTGGTTTCTTCTCTTTTATTTAGATTTCTTGATCAATGAAGTTTATATAGAGAATCATGTAGTGATCACAGCCGTCAAGCATAACAAGTTCCTAATTGTCGTGAAGACTTCCCTCTAGTTTTCTAACATCACTTGTAGCATTTCATAAAATCATATATATATATCGTAACCTTCCGTATGCCCTCTATCTGGCCCTTACTTTTTGCTCGGCTTCAAATGCACCATCTCAGGAGCATTACAACCATATCCACCATCCTGCTCAATAAGCCCCTCAATACATCTCAACTTCCTCTCTTCGAGTTCTTCAAGCTGGACATTGAGCTGGTGAATCTTGACGCGGTGATGGCAGCGTAGATACCAGCAGTGAAAGTACTTTACTGCGTACATGGCGGCCACAAGAGCAAAGAGGATGCCTACCCAGATGACGGCTGGCTTTCCACGTGTCTCCCAGACTGAGAAGATGTGTTAGTATGATGAGGATGAGAAGAGGAGATGCAAGATGGAGAGTGGAATGGACTTACACCAGAGGGGAGACTTGGCGGGCGAGGGAGTATCACGAGGGGTGATGGGGATATACATTTTGCTGTTATTCCAAGTGTTGTCATGTATATACTTGAGTGTTGTTGATGGTAACGTTTGAATGCAGATGTAGGAAGAAGTGAAGAAATATTTGTAATTCAGGCTAGCTTGAATGGCAATTGCTTCGGAACTAGACTAAATGCTATCCTATCTTATAGTGGGATATGCTCATCTTTTTCATTGCTGGCATGGCAGATATACTGATACGTTGGTAGTCTCTTTATGATCCTAAAGCCTACAAGTGTGAGCAGTAGTGAGTATCCCTTGGCTGCCAGCTGCGTCTTCTTCTTAACCCTAACCACCCACATTCCGAACACACAAGGTATCCCGATAAATGGCCCGTGCGCTTTTATCCCGATAAGACGTTGCCCCACCTTTTGCTTTTCTGGCATGAGGGGGGGGGGCTCCATTCATAACCTCAGCGTTTTAAGACGCAGAATTAAAACAACTATTTCAGCAAGAGACCGGGAGAGTGATATAAAAACCCAGAGAGATGGAGGGATTCTTCAGTATACTTGCAGTTAGGATAAGGATTGTTTCCTTTTAAACTCTGATTACAATGCGATAGAGACTTTTCCTCATGTTGCGTTTCTTGTGTGAACCTTGATGGCCAACTGCGTCTCAAGATGCCAGTTTCCTGCGTCTCCAATATTGAAGCTTTTTTTTTTCTTTTTTTTTTTTCTTTTTTTCTTTTTTCTTTTTTTCTTTTTTCTTTTTTTTTCGGTATCCAATCCATCGCCCTGATTGATGCATGAATTCAATTTCCCCCAAATTTCGCCATCATTTTTTTTGAGGGGTTAGACAGTTGCGTTTTTGAAGCTGAGAGCGAAACCCAAGGTTGGAAAATCTCGCGATGTTTGATAAGACGGCGGTTTTGGAGGGACTCATTTGGTTCTTTCCTTTCATCTGCTACCTTGAGTGCCTTCAATATAAGGAGGCAGTTAGTTGTGATGAGGATTGACATGCACGATAAGGACAAAGAGGTGTCTGGTTGCTGCAGATTTGTAGAGATTAGCGGATGTAATTCTTGATTTAAGTCACTTGACAGCCCTTCTCAATGTACTTGACCGATTTTGTTCATTGATTTCTTCTGATTCTTCTCCTTCTTCTAGCTTTTTTCTTGATTGTATGGTCTTGTTTCTCATTTACTCAAACTATCGTGACAACTGTAACAACCAGTAAGGTGTCCAAAGGTAGAAATTACCTCTCTTTTCTATCTTTTATACCACAATGGCAATAACTCCTTTTCACTACATTCTACTTTACAACAAAAGCTTTCAGCCTCGTCAAACCTATTCTTCATTTCTTTTTCTCCATCAACCTCGACAGATATCATCAATTCTATCCACGCCATCCTTTTTTTTTTATCTTTTGTCATAACCATTCTTCTTGATTCTCGAAGGCTACAAACCGATACTTTTATCTGGGCTTCTGGTTACGGACCGGCATCAGCCGCCGATGACACATTTCATGCTGTCATAGAAATACACTCGACAAATGATTATCTTGTCATTCATTTTGAGGCTATTGTTGATCAAACACACAGCCAAATCCCATTCCTATTCTATCTGCATGCGGCATTTTCTTTCGACGATCCATATACCTCTTGTATCCACACAAGTCAATAGAACACCAATTGACCCCGAACCCTGCTACCATTGGCTACCATAACAATCAAACACCACAGACATGACACACCACATCAACCCTTCCAACCGCCCCAAGCTCTTCTTTTGTACTCTACTTTTCTATCACTTCCAACCACTCAAGTTTCTGCCCTCTCAGATCTTTTCTCTCTCCTTCCTGCCTTCCTATGCCACCCCTCCCCCCCCNCCCCACACACACACACACACACATCAGCGTCTCCACCAACTCCCAATCCCATGGCCAAAATGGAGAGTCTCAAGGCCACCACATAAGCACATAATTTTGGTTTCACTTGATTGCTACGCACGCAATCCTCCTCAGCCGGCTGTCCACTTATATCCACCACACTCACCCACACCTGATTTAGCAGATTCCTACGGCCGCCTCTCTCTTTTTTTTTTTTTTTTAATCGAGCCCGTAGCAGTTGGTCCAGGCTTATTCGAGATATAATAGGCTGTGTTGGGATTAGCTCAACTCGTTGAGTGTGAGTGGATCATGTCATCTGGTGATTATCGCGGCGCGGGGGGAAAGAGACGTGGGTTTGGTGACGGCGGTGCAAATGGTGACTAATCGTTTTAGCGTTTCATCTTGTCTATTCGTTATCATCTATCTGAGCACAAATGTTGTCCAAAGAGGCTGTTATAGTTAACAATCTCTTGATTTCGGGCAATGTCGGATCTGTGCTCGGATTCACACGGTTGACTTTTTTATTTTGTGTGCCGTGTTTGCACCAAACAAGACACAAAAAGAAAAGAAGAAAAAGCCTTGTCATTGTTATCTCCCAATAATGGCTTCCCCCTCCATCCGAGTCTTGTTCTCCGGAGAAACAGTACCCGATTCACTGTATTGTCCTCATCCTCACACAGCAGCGTTTGCGATTTGATGCATTTCATGGATATCCTGTGGTGTTGCGTGAAGATATGCAAGTGTCTGAGGAGTTTGATACGGTCTACGGGTACAGGTAACAGTAGCTGGGGGGTAGTCGTGGAACTGCTAACTGTTAGGATACAGACACAGCATAAGCAAAAGATTGCTGACTCACTATATCTCTTGCAGACTGAGGCTGTCACGACAGGATTCTATCAAAGCAGTGGAATCCCAAATCCCATCCTTTAACCCATCAAACAATATTCCTATTAACCCACGAACCCTGCCTAGGATCAAACAATCCAATCCAATCCATTCTCATCCGTAAATTCCTTTTTTCCCTTGTCCGTTGATGTCACTCTCAATTGTCAAATTGGTCTCTCCTCTTTGCCTTTGACCCTCGTCTCCTCCTCATGGACTAGAAGTTGTCCCGAGCGTTGGACGATGCCACGCTTCTACTAAGGGATTGTATTAGAGGTTCCACTCGTGGGATGTAGAAGACTAGGGTGGGGGGGGGAGCGGTTATTTAATATGTATACGAGTTAGTTGGATGAAGGAGTGTGTGGTATGGTGGAAGATTTTGAATGTAACAACTGATTAGCAGGTTAGTAGGTAATACATACAAAGTATACCATGAGGCTTTGGAGGAGAGAGGAGGGGGGGGGGGGGGCGAAGTGACAGAGAAGTTCAATGTTCATTCAACTAT
>MKGJ01000199.1:27973-40879 GCA_002018255.1 Bretziella fagacearum | reverse complement strand
AAAAAAAAAAAAAAAAAAAAAAAAAGGAAAACAGAATAACAGTGACATATAACACTGGTATCACCCATCATGCTACTGATCCAGCGCTTTGTAGCTCAACTATGGGGGAGCGAACGGGACCCCGCGCTTTCTACAAGCTATCGTCGTATGTGCTGGAGGCTTTTTTCTTTTTTTTTCTTTCCCTAATACTCAGCTATGTATCCCATGACCTCAGTGTATCGGAAACTCGGCGTATTCAACAAGCAGCAATGGGTATCCTTTTCTTGGATCAACTACCGCAGGTCCCGTTTCACAGTGATGCCACACTGGGCTTTTGTCCAAACAGTTGGTACGCAGATATAGAGTTGTCTGGCCTCCACTAGCCGATATCCTTGGGGCGATGAATGCTGTTTCTTTTTTTTTTTGTTTGCAAGGTCTCGTGTTACTCTGGTATAGACTGTGGATGGGTACCACTAGAGTAAATGAATGATAGGCTCCTCGTATCCTTAATGCTGTTGTTCCATGGGTTTGCAGGGACGCGGGATGGGTCTAGAGCGTGTTGATGACGATGCGGCAAGTGCGTGCTGTAACCGAGGGGATGATGCTCATGATGAAGTCATGATATTCGAGACTTTTAAACGGTACTTCAATGTGTGTGTGTGTGTGTGTGTGTGTGTGTAATACTGATTCGGTATTATTCTAGTATGAGGTCATCGATGAATGGGAGCCAAGTAGGTCTTGGGAAATCTGGTTTTGGGAGACTGGTTAGAACTCGCATCAGCAAACTCAAAATGCTATATGCCGCATTCTTGTACAACGTCATGATATCCAAGATATGATGATGACCTGTCAATAGTAAAATATTAAAAGGTTCGATTCATGATTACACTCATCTACATCCACACTCCATGACTTGAGAGAGCAAAAACCACCCATCATTTCACCGAAACCATGTCTTGCTTCTTATCAACTAACCCCCCCCCCCTCCCGCTACCTTGATCTTCTGCTCACCTCGTCAAGTAGAAAAAGTACAAAGGCTGGTATCTATCCGTTTCGTCTCCTCATACCTACATGTGTCCCTGGTACAGTCTTCTTCCCAACACATATTCTTCGTGGCTTACCACCCACAACATTGTTGTTGGGTTATGCCGCCGGACACACACACACCCCCGTACAGAGTCTTAGTTGGTACGCCGGAAGAAACAGAGACTCTCATGGGATGTTGTGTCCTGGATTGGGAAACCCCATGTCTTGGACAAAGTGCCGATGGCGCCATAAGATGGGAGGAATCTGTCGGTAGAAAGCTAGTATCAGCGACTTTTGAAAGCGGATGAGTTCCAGCTGGCCACGGCATGAACCTCGGATACGGACATATGATATGCATATACCTACAGCTTCAGCAGTATAGCTCAGAGTAGGGAATCGATGCATCTGAACCATTGATGCTTTGGCTTGTCTAGTCAAAGGTTGATAGTAGAGATGGGTGGCTTCACTGAAGCTATCACCAGTCACTATGACCCTTTTCAAGTCACTTTGAGGGGTTCTTGTGATCCATCTGACGGGGAGGGGGGCATTGTGACTCCACACACCGACAACCTACCTACTGCACTTCACATGGAGTGTCTTTTGACCGACCGGGAATATCACTAAATTAGCCAAGGTGACTTCCCTCCCTCCTCCCCCCTTTAGTCAGAGGCCTGATGGAAAATAAGCCTTGTACAACAATACATGTCTCTGTTCCGTGGACCGTGGTGGTGTCACACTAATTACCCAGCACCGGCCATTCTCTGGTTCCTGTTTCTTGAGAATGTTCTCACTGGTTAGGCATACAAAAGTATGTGAGGAATCATGGATTAGCTGGTTCTACAATAACACTAATAGCTTTATTGAAGAAGGTTTGGTGACATGTACTAATATTTGATTATATATTACATAGGGATTATATGGCTAGGTTGCAGATAAAAGCTGTCCAGAAGACTTAGACAAGACTGCAGGGTCTTTAAAATCAGTGCTACGTGTTTCAAAGTAGTGTCTTAGTCCTCATCAGTCCGTGTCTGTCTGCGCAGTACAATCGACCCTCTCACATAGCCTACCTTGGAGAGTAGAGTTCATGTATGTACGTATTCGTCCTTGTGGACACGGAGTTTACCACGGATAAGAAACACCTCTTTGTTGAACCTGAAAATTTAATGTCCGTTGGGAAAAATAGGAACTGCCGAACTTAATGATGATGAAGCAGACTAGGGACGTGTGTGATGTGTGATTGGTAAACAGTTCAACGTAGCATGATATTGATGACTTGATGTAACCACATCCTCCCTTTGTACCAGCAGCCATACCTTCAACACGGTGTCTACTCTCCCAAGTGCCACTAACCAGAATCAGGAAAGTCGAGCCGATTCAACCCAGATGTCGGTTAGCGATGCTCCTCCATCGTATCGAAAGGACGGTTCGTCGGGCAGTCCAATGCTAGACGCCTCAGACTCGCCGCCTCTCGTTGGTGAATCCTTGTAACTGTTGTCATGTGTCGATATTATTACAGATACCAATGTAAAGTATGGAGTATTATATGCTATAAAAGGTCTACTTTGAACTGTATGAGATGTCTTACTTTGGTAACCCTTGTTTTGTCTCGCGCCTCGCGCCTCGCGCCTCGGGCATAGGAATGTTTATAGCCCAGATGGTGTACATCAGCAAACTACTCTCTTGACTGAGCTAGCAATATACTATGCTCTACTTACCTGGCTGAACTCGTCTCACTTGATCAGCAGCCAGGGTTGCTCGCCAACGCAAGATCCACCCCCTCGCTTGCAATTCTTCAGCAACCACACACACGCCTTGCTTAATCACGCACCCTCCTTCTTCAGCTTTCACACATTCCATCACTATTATTGACTATTTGCCCCAAAATGTAAAGGCATGTACTTGATTTTGGAAAGTGACACAGGAGATTGGCGCTTCGTGGGCTCGTTTTCTGCCGCCTCTTTGTCGATCAGTACAGACTTTGGCTTAGCCTTGAACTTGGTCCAATTTGTGTTTGTATTCGTGACGGGATGCCATGTACAGACAAACGTCCCTACATCCCCCCCTAGTATAGCGTTGTCTAATCTATAGACTGCTCTGATACTTGATTGACTACGATATATATATATATATAAATGACACAAGCAAGCAGCAGCCATTGTCTATAGATGCTGTGTCAGCCATGGAGCCACAGACATGTCTTCACTCCCCCACCCCCCTTCTCTCTCTCTCTAAAAGCACAAGGCTGGAAAAAGGGACGGGTCTAGACAGGGTTAAAACTCAAATACTCTTGTTTGGGAGATTAGCTTGCCGAGGCCCAGTTTGGAGGCTGACTGCATTCAGTCACCAAGGGACCCGGTATTCAAGGATAGTAGAGTATATGAAGGGCCAGGTTGATCAGATGATTGGTCATGGTCATGATGGTAAACTATGCCATATTTGGGGCCCGAGGCTGGCCGCATAAGTACATCTAACAAGTACTGGTTAGGGGAGGGACTTGGGATTTCAGGTCAGTGGCATCCAGATACTATTTGCCCCCCCCCCCCCCCCTCCCAAGATTCTTAATCAGGTCAAACTGGAAACAACAGGACCGTTGATGCTGGATCTTGGGAGGGTATTGTTATGGGTTAAGGGGGGTAGGTAGGGATGGCTAGTTAGTGTATGTTGGGGATGAGCAAATGCCGCAAGCACACGGCTACCTGATGAAAACAACATACACGACGCTTAAAAGACATGTGTCTTTTAATAGTTCCAGACAAAGTGAAGGCCCGATAGTATGCACATGATCTGCTAGAGGGGTCTTTGTAACAAGTACAGCATCTGGTTTCCTTATCCTTTTTCTTCGTTTTTTTTTATAGACAAAAGGCGGGACCGGGAGTGTAATCTGAGATAGCAAGAGTTGAAAGCCGGGGTAAGGAAAAGACCGGGTTGGGGTCAAGAAGCGGGAAGGCGAGAGAAGAAATAGATGATGCAACAAAGTGGTTGCCAAGTATCAATAGAGAATTGGTCTTTTATTTCTATGAAATCATAATCTTTATGAATCGAGTTATGAATTGGATCGATATATCTATATCCATATGTATATATCTACATATATATATCTACATATATGCGAAGCCACAAAAGTACGCTCGCTGTTTCGTGGAACTTGACTGCCATCAACTAATAGATCCATTGTGTACTTTGTCTCGTCTACCAGTCATCTTCAAGCTTTGCAAAGGCGAATCTGAGAAACTGCAATGTCGGTTCCAGCTTTCCAAAGCAATATACAAAGTATAGTTGACCCTTTTCTTCGTATCTGCGTTGGAAAGAAACAACGTACCCTATTTGCTATCTGACCATACTAGCCATCAGGCAGCTAAGCATTCCTAAACGGACAGGCCGACGATGACCAGTAGGAGAGAATAATCCACAATATGACTAGCGACCGGCGGGAACCTCGCAAGCCACAAAATAAAACCAAACCAAACCTCATGCCCCCCCCCCCCCCCGGGGTTATATCTCGACGCCAGTTGATTACTTTTAATCACTGAAGCAGTTTCTCAGCCAAACATTTCACGATTCCCCAGATTTACAGGTTAGCTGTCCTCTCATCATCGGGTCTCGGTGGCTAGGTGAGGGAGACTGAGAGATTGGATCTTGAATGTTAATGTAAGAGGGCTTTTGTATTGGTCACTCTATCCTTACCAAAAGCCCAGCCCAGCCCAGCCATCTTTGGCTTCTTCCCTCAACCTCCGCATCCTCAACTTGTCATTGGTGACCTCCTAAACCCATATAACTCCTTTCTCTCTCTCTCTCTCGTCTAGCTCTTATTTGTTCCTTGCAGCTGAAGCATGGAGACCCCGAGCCGGTTTTTCAAAAAAAAAAAAAATATAAAATATAAAATATAAAATATAAAAAAAATATAAAAACCAAATGGCGGGCTGGAAGGGAGATACCCTTTGCCCTCAACTCTTTCAGCCCATGTTGTAAAGCAACTTGCTAATGTGGGAGACTACGATGACGTTCTTTTTGCACTTGTTGACTAAAGACACGCCCCCCCCCCACCTCCTCCTAGTGACCTGTAGTTCCACTAAGAACAAACACACACGCCCTTTACAGAAGAGAGAGAGAGAGAGAAAAGATGACCCTTGGGGGTCTAGGGACCCTGGTCTGGGGATGTTCATCCACACTCCAAGCTAACTTTCCAGTTTGTTTAGTTTGACCGTGAAGCAGGGAAGGGCTACGGAAAAATCTATCCTTGGTATAAAAGGGGAGAGGGAAACAGGCCTTTGAGAAGCTCCAAGTATTACTGGGTTCGTCAGTCCCGGGGCATGCCCAGGCAAAGCCAAGAAGCCAGCCCCGGAGAAGGCCCAAGCCAAGATCCAAAAGCCAGCTGTGAGGATAGCTGCACAACACAGGCAAGAACAGGACAGGTGAACGGGGGAAGAGTGGATAGCCAAAGACATGATCCCTGACAGAATATAACGGGTACTTTTTTTATATATTTTATTATTTGATTCTCTGGTTCCCCATCTGGCGGACACAAGGTTTCCAAAAAGGTCACTTGCTTCACTGGAAAACGAATAAAGGTGCGAGGAAGAACTGTGTTCGTGTGAACCGAACAGGATACATAGACTGCGTCTGTCCTTGACTGACCTCCGACGGCTCCCAGTTATCTTGGAACCCTTTCGTGGTTGTTATTTAGTCTGTTGACTTGTTCTTTTTATTCTCAACATTATCAGTTAGTCACGATAAACCTCAATATATATATATATACATATATAGAAGGCCTTTATATACACTACCAAATTTCATACTTGGCCATCTACATCTTCATCTACACTACCTCTACCTCAACATCAACATCCCCCCCCCCAAAAAAAAAAAAAAAAAAAAAAAAAAATCAACCGCTCTTACCTTCCCATCCTACACTCCATACTACATCACTTCATACATCTTTCCATCTTTTGCAACCACATTCACAGTCCAACATACGACAACCTCTCATCAAATCGAACATCACCACCTCATTCTAGGGTCACTGCCTGGCTTGACTCTAAAACCTTTACTTTTTCCTCCCATCACCAGCCCCGACAACCATGCGACTACGGCCTTACGCGCTCTCGCGCCAAAGATAGCATAGCCATTTACACCAAGTAGCCTCCTTCTCTATGGATCACAGCCGCCTGGGCGAGTAAGTTCCAACCCTTTTCACTTTTCATGCCCTACCTCTCCAAATCTCTACAAAATCCCTATATCCCACATTCACAGAGGCCAAAGTACCGCTTGTCTGTTCTTTGCTTCAATCTCTTCCCTCCCCTGTTACCGCCCCCCCTCCCCTCCCCTCCTCCCCTCCTAGCTTACTGTTTCTTTTCTGTCTGAGCACTCACCGGAGAAGCTGATCTTTGGACGATCTGACGGGGGGGGGGGCATTGTGACTCCACACACCGACATCCTACCTACTGCACTTCCACCCCCCAATAAGTTGATTTGGAGTCTCCATTAGTTAGCTCTTTCTCTCTCTCTCTCTCTCTCTCTCTCTCTCTCTTAGCTCCTTTGTGCCATGCCTTTATAGAGTATGGGAGCCCACTAGATCGGCTAGGCTCTTGGGCCTCCTCTTTTCTCTCGCTTGTGCCCCAACATCATACCCTTCCTATAATACATCAGCCCCGAAGTCTTAAAGTGACAGGCAGGTCGCCTACTAACACTATATCTTCCTTTGTTTCTTCTTCTTTGTAGCCGCCCGCCACTTCCGCAGCCAGATCGTCCGCCATCACCATCGCCTCTTTACCATCCCACCACCGGTTTGCCACCATCTTCCGCCATTCTGCCTCCTAGCATACACGGCGCTTCAGGCCACGTGCCACCGCCACCGCCTCCACCGCCGACTCACTCTCGCTCTCATTCTCATTCACATTCGTATCCATATTCGCCTTCTCACGCCCACTCGCGCTCTCACGGCACTTCATCCACCATGATGGGATATTCCAGTGCTGCCCTTCATGGGCCAACGCCCAATCGCCATCCTTACTCTACTCACCCAGCTGCTATTAGCCATCCGCATGCTTCACCTTATTATAGACATGCCATGCCACCACAATCGCAAATGCACCATGCAGCGCCCCTTTCAGACTATGCCCTTCGTCGGCCATCAATACCACCGTTATCTACCTTTGACACTTCTGCTCGCTCCTCAAACCCACCGCCACCGCCACCACCGCCGCCCATTCACTCCGCCCACCATCATCCCGCCTATGGCAACCACGGCCCCGTATCACCTCTCCAAAAATACCCTCGCTATGAAATCCGGCCGCTGTCCTACGAACCCAGTGTCCCTGGAATCTCAATGCCCCCCCAAATAGGCGTTCCAGGTTCCATCTCTGGCCGCAGCCGCGTCCCTTCACCACAGACACCTCAAGGCAGCCCGTTAATAGCCCCCGAACATCCCCAACTTCCGCAATCACCATTTCGATTCAACACTACTCTCGAGACACAAACCAGCATGGTTCAACGGGATGACGAAATCCCAGTTACTTACTTGAATAAAAGCCAAAAGTACCGCCTCATTATCGGCGACTCACAGCCTCCGCCGATAGTGCCCCCCCACGGAAAGCTGGTGCAGTACCGCACGAGCATCCGCGTAACATTTGATGACGCTGGACAACGCCGTGAGCCTGCGGCTGCCTGGGATCTCTGGAAAGAGACCCGAGATACCCGTGCTGATGACAATCCCCGGCCATCTGGCAGCTTGCTACGAGCTCTCGAATTCATCGACGAAGGTGACCGCAGAAGACCGTTTGGCACTGATGTTCAACTCCAGCAACACCAGTTTGACAGCTTTACCGTAATCTGGACACCAACTGTCTTTTCTCGACCGCAATGTGCCATCAATGTTCGGTTCAACTTTTTATCTACTGATTTCAGTCAAACAAAGGGCGTCAAGGGCGTTGCTGTCCGTGTCGTCGCCAAGACTAGCATTTATAATCCCCGCTCCTCTGCTGCTGGTACGGCCCCCGAATTTTCCGAGCTTTCCTACTGCAAGGCCAAAGTCTTTCGTGACCATGGTGCTGAGCGGAAACTTGCCATCGACTCTGACCGCGTCCGCCGCAACATTGAAAAGATCCGCCATAGTCTCCGCGCATCCGAACGCGGCCTGGTGCCCCGTCGCAAAGATCGTGTAACAAAACGTCTACGGAACGTCACTCGCGGTCGTTCTGTTCGCCGCACGGTTATCAACCGGGCTCTTGAGGAAGAGAAATACGATCCTGCCGATGATGACTTGATGGATCGAGACGACGATGGTTACGCTTCACCCACCGAAAGCCTCCAGATGCAACTCCGGAATCTTGAGCAGATGAGCCGCAGTGTCAGCAATTTTACAGTCTTTATACTCCCCGGTGACGAAGAAGACGACCCGGATCTTCACCCTGTTCGTTTCTACGATGAACATCCTCGTGGTGGATCGTCTGACCGTGCTCGGAACTCGACTAGTAATGTACAAACATCGCCCTGGGCAGCTTCCGATGTTGTCGCCGGCAGTGCTTCAGATATCCCAGTCCCATCAGGGCCTTCACATGTCATCAACAACACATTAAATAATACCCTTGACGCCGTTGATGTTGACCGCACCTACAGGCCCCCTCCGCCGGGCCCCCGGGCTGTGGCCTGCTTCTACTTCCGTCGGCAAACACCGTCATCTCAAGGCCTTGCATCATCTATTCGGCCATCACCCGAAAGATCACTATTCCGAGCTACGTACCTAATGCAACGATCAGTCGATGAACTTCGCCGCCGTATCGGAGCAAAATGGTCCGCAAAAACACTCTCTGCCCGCGTCATTTACATAAATCACAATGGCCTTGAGGTGGCGGTTGACCAAGACTTTGTCCAACAGATGCCCGAAGGCCAAGCTTACGATATCGACTTTCGTAGAGCTCCCGCCGGCTCTACGCCCAAGATGTTGCCGTCAGCAGCAGCTGTGGCCGGAAAGGCGGCGTTGCCAGCTTTGCTAAATGCGCCGACGCCTGAGGAAGAGGCTGCGGCAGCCGCCGCCGCAGACGAAATCTACGAGATCCGGATGGTGCCGGTTGGGCCTTGATTATATATCTATTACCATGCCTGGTCATTTTTCGGCCGCATGGGTAGACCCGGGGGGGGAGGGGGGGGGAGCGGAGCGTGTAGTCATACTGCGAGGTCATGGACAACTTGTTGGCTTTACCCCAAGTCACTTCTCTCTCTTTCTCTTATCCTATTTTCCCCTTTTGTTGTTTTACCCTTTTGGCTTCCCCCCCCTCCTTGCCTTGTTTCTTTCTAGCTCATCATTTTTCTGTGGCATTTTCACTGGAGTTTGTTTTCTTCTTTTTTTTTTTTCTTTCTCTTTCATTCTGTATATCATCTAGGAGGACCAAAAGCCTATTGGCTTTGTCGAGAGTTTCTTTATTCTATTTTTGTTCAAGTCTGTACACATAAATACCATAAAGTTATCATGAACCTTGTTAGGTTCATTGCATGGAACCCGCAACCTTTTTGTTCTCCTTTTGAATTACGTGACCCAATGCCCTTAAAAATGGGAAAAGAACCCTAAAATGGAAATGTGGTCAGACAAGCAGTGCTCAGTTTTGCTTGTAGAAGCGAATATAGAAGGGTACACCTATAGTTTTTTCTATTCATCTTCTCCCGTTGATCCGCAATTTGGCCCCCTCCTGAATAACAACGGCAGCTGGATAAGGGAGCACTTGCATGCATTTCCCATGGCCAGACCTTGTTGAAACAATCACAGCAAGCGCATTTAGGACCTCAAAAATGCCTGGGATTTCTCTACCTGTCGCTAGCCCCATCAAGACTAAGCCAATCTACTCATTTTCATCCAGACCACCACTCAATAAACCGCGCCAAGTCTATGGGTTCGAGTTTAGGTCACAAGATGAGGGTATCTCATAACACTGCCGCCCTGTCCGGCCAGTCTCTGGGTTGTACAAGTAGCGTTCAGTGGTCAACACCTGAGTAAAATTATTACAGCCAGGTGAACACCATACACATGACTTCACATAGCATTTACCACATTGGCTCCCCTCCATATATCTACAACAGTTTATATCACTTTTATGATGCGCAACTTTCTCCTCCAACCGCAGATACGACTACACGAAGGCCCAGGCCAGTCACTGGAACGCTCAGACACAACTGTTGTACCCATCATGGCTATTACCCGGCTATATACGGCCATCATAATATAGGTGTGCCCATGATTTTAGGCAAATACACTAACGATACTATAGTCCCAAAAAAAAAAAATTGTAAGTTTTTTTTATTTTTCACAGTATTGATACAGCCTGTCTCTCGACCAAAACTAGGTCCGACGAATCCCCCGTAGCCTGCTTTTGATACAATCAGCTATAGGTACGTCGGCTCATCTCTCCCAAAACGGCCATCTAAGCCTGTGCCTCCGTCCCTTATCCTAGCATATAACATCGTTAGAACCATTTTTTTGCCCGTCGAACCCCCCGAACCCCCGGCCAGTCGAAACCAACAATCCCCTATACGAATCAAATCTCTCCAGGAACCAACCTAGTATGGTTTCAACGAACATTTTCCATCATATCAAACTTTGTTGCTATGCCCAAAAAAAAAAAAATATTCCGCTGCCTTACCATGTATCCTAGAATATATCCAGTGTTTGGCTTCCTTTTCACAGGGTTCGGATCTCGGATCTTATGTCCATACAGAGCTTTATCCTGGTTTGACAGCCGCACAAGACAAGGGTGTCTGGCAGGAGAGAAAATAATAGGTCAAGGGGTCTCAGATGATTTAGAGAGCATTGGCTTATTTGATTAGGTCAAGAAAGCAATTGAAAACTCCACATTCAAGTCATGGATCGACTAAAGCTTAGGGGGGAGGTAATCAATGTTGACTTGTCCCCTCTTCAGAATGCATTACTAGAGCCCGTGTGCAGGTACATTTTTGTCATCATTCGTTATGTTTGTTGGTTGTCGTTTGACAAGATAAACTTCCTGCCATAACGAGATATTTGTGGGTCAGTTGTGTCTCCAATTGCGGGAGCTGGTACTACCTCAACATTATTTGCAAATGTTTACAATTTAGTTCTTCTTTTCCTGTCTCGGCTCATGAATCTATAGCGCAAAGACGGACTTTTTCATCGAGTCATAACGTCCAGGTGATTATTGGTTATGGAAGCTTCATCCCAGATGACCACGAGGAATTCTTCTTTTGTCTTTCCTGGATTAGCTTTTGCGGCTCCCGAATGCCATATACCTACTGCATGCATATATTCGTAAAGTAGGGAGGAGGTAACTTGTCAATTCTCCGGAGCAGAGTTTGTCTTATGCCTAGATAAAACTCTGAATCTAGCTGCATTAGTGCAAGCAGCTCTTTGTTTCATCACTGGGTCTGGGGCAAAATACCAGCATCGCTTAGCCCTTGATTGACCAGCCCTCTGTTGAACCTAGCATCTTCATTCCCGTTCCGCCACCATACTCGAGTTGCTTTTTTGCATTTCTCTATCTCTGCATCAACACGATAATCCACCTCAACCCAAAGCGACGTCGAGTGTAGGTATGTAGGTCCAATCTATCCGTCCAGAACAGTCCATATCAGCCATGTCTACTGGGTATGCAGTGGATCCTCCTGGCTTCTGTGACGCAACCAACGTTTTTAACTCGGCCACTAAGTGGTAGTCATCTCCGAATGCACACACACACACACACACACACACACACATTTGCTTCCTTGCCGCGCCAGACAGAAGCGCAGCCTACTTGATAGGAAGTACTAAGATTGACGACACGTTCATCAACTATCATGTCTTACTTTAGGAATGAACTGCACCACATACCAACACAGTGTTATCCCTTTGCAATAGACCCCGAGATACCAATCAACAAAAGCAACCCATGCCGATCCCGCTTTATTACCTCTTTATTTCTTGATGCAACCTTTCCAGTCTAATTTTCTCCATTCTTAGTGAGTGTCTGGTCCTTTCCCGTCCTTCTGCATCTTGGATACGGTCACCAAAGCTGCGTGATCTGACGTTCAGTCACAATCCTCCTCCTGCATGCAGGTCTTCCTGAATGAATCCCACAGAAAAACTCAAGTTAATCCCCTGTCAATGAACATTACAAAGGTACAATTACCTGTTGGTTTCCGACTAGTAGTCTTCTGGCGAATAAAAGAAACTTGCCATCTCCATGATGAAGAGCTTGTGTAACTTTATATCGACTTTTCCAGAGCGTTGAACAAAGACAAAGCTCCTATTACGTTTTAGTCGTCGTCACCGCTAAGTCACCGTCACATCCATAATGTTTTCTTGGTATCTCTACTTCCTTACAGGTACCTACATACAAAAGTAAATCTCTTCATCCAACACGCCTCCCTTACGTTCACTCTAATTAAGTAACGGCAAGTCCTTTCCCCTCTTCACACACGCCCTCTACTTACTTGTAAGCAATCGGCCAACAGAATGCTGTCATTCGTCCTTTATCAGTCAAGGAACTCCAGTAAACCATGTCGCTGGCGGCAATCAGCTTGTCATGGTCTGCACGGGCCTACATTCCTTTAAGCTGCAGCTTGGATAGAAGAGGGGGTGGTGTGTGTAAATAACAAATTCTTTAATCCTGACGTGGGTTGTTCCGCTTTGGTAACCCTAATGTTTTCACTGCCACCTCTTTTTTACTCCTCCATCTTCCTCAGGTAGATTCTATCACTTATCACAAAAAGCACAGACATAACCTGCACTAGTTCCTTTGAGTGGTGTTTAGAGGGGATACCTCAGTACACTATTAAGTGCCTAACATATTCCATATCCATCTCTACCTGAATCATGCCCACCTATCAACCTGTCTGGATGAACACTCAGTCATTCATCCCCTTCTCATCACCCATATCTCATCACCCATATCTCATCAC
>MKGJ01000198.1:24939-40637 GCA_002018255.1 Bretziella fagacearum | reverse complement strand
CCCGAAAAAAAAATCCAGAAAAATCCAGAAAAAAAACCCGGACAAATCTAGAGAAAAGAAAAGAAAAGAAAAGGCAAAACAAAATTAAACAAAATTTATATCGATTATAACGATTGATTAAGGGACAATGTATAAAGTTTAGTTTTACTTTTGGCGGCAGCTTTGCAAAATGGAATTTATAGGCTTCAAGGCTGGGGGGAAAGGTTCCTGCCCGTACCGGACGGAATCCACTACGGAAGACGGCAGCCTCGTGAAAAAGAAAAAAGAAAACTTTAAAAATTTCTTTGATTATGAATAAATAAAGATTCAAAAGATTATTTCATGATGTTTTTTTTTTTTTTGGATACCTTTGTATGGCCTCATCAACTACCCGTCTGGTCACATGAACCGTGGAAGCAGTATATGTCGTCACCAGTCACGTCATTATTCATCTCCGCCAATATGCATGCGAAAATCATTGGCATTTTCTTCGTTTCTATGGTACAAGGCATCATCATCATCATGACCTCTCCGTATACAACGCCGAGAAGCATAAGATGGGACAATGACACCTCTCCAAGTTATCCAGCACACTTCCGTCTTGCACCAACAGCTTCAACGTCATCCCACATATATCGCCCGCCCATCGACAAGAACACATCTATAGTCATGTCCCTCTAGAATTCAAATCAGCCAGTCAATCGGAGATATCGTCAAAGCAGTCGTCGTAACGCCGGGTAAGGGAATCATTGGATCGGCAGTCATTCGGCGGGTTCGTTTAGGCGCGGAGCAAATCGGACATTGGCCAATCCAGGGGGTGGGTATTCGTTTACGAGTTCTGGGTAATCGTCTTGGCCTCACCAGCCTTGCCGTCCTATTGATTCCCACCAGTTAGCACTTTTGTTCTCACGACTTTTGCCCTCTCCCTCCGTCCCGCTACCCCGCCCCAATCCCGGAAAAGCATGTCATCATAGCTCCATCCTCCCCAGCGCACCACCTGCAACCCCAATTCCAACCCCGCCCCCCGTATATCAACTTACAGTCCAAGTGGAAACCTTGAGCTCAGTCTCGGCGCGACGCTCGGCAACAATTCTCTTGTCCTCCTTCAGCGAGCGGCGGACCGCGCGAGCGGCGACGGTCAGGTAGCGGTTGTAGCTAACAGAAAAAAAAAAACCCCCCTGATTAGCAATTTCAAATTGTCCATAAATCGATATTCCATGGTCTAACGAGGGCAATTGGCGGATTTCTGAGAGACATTGGCGGTACTTTGGCGGTATTGTGCTGTTGTCGGTCGGTCCGCTGCATCTATTTTTCAAGGGTATTGATTTTCGGGTAAAACCGCTCGTCCGAGGGGTTGGTTATTCGCCAGTCGCGAGGTCGTCCATTGGCTGCGCCAGAAGAAAAAAGGAAAAAAAATGATAATTGCCTCGAAGAAATATTCGCCTGGAATGTATAAACGGGAAGAAAGAAAGAAAGAAAGAAAGAAAGGATGAAAAGGAAAGGTCAAAAAGAAATCGGGGGATTTGTTAACGAACAACAAAGCTAGCTCAACTTTCGGGCTTCTTGAAAAAGGGAAGCTTTCGACTTCATTCTTGGACTTGGTGGAGAGAGGTTGTAAAGCTTGGGGATAGGAAAATAAAAGGTGGGCGGCCTGAGGTTGGAGGGTCACGTGCGGGGTCACGAGTAGGATGTGCTTGGGCCCAGTTTTTGTTATGTTAAGAAGGGAGAGGTTCTTTCCTGAATAGGTTGTGGATTGGGTTTGTACTTGTTGGTATATAAGCGTGAATAAGAACCAGACTCTCAGGCTGTCAAGGATCCACGGATAAGATATACTACCAACTCATACTGTTTAATTGATTCTCATGTTCAGTCATTATGAAAAACTAAGAAAGAAAAAAAGAAAAAAAAAAAAATCGTCCCGCGGGTATCATAACCATACGCCAACAAAGCCCTGTGTAAAAGAAACAAAAAAAAAAAAAAGACAAAGACAAAGATGAAGAACTCCAATCCCAACTACTTTATAAAGTGCGACCCAATTCCTAGAACTGCCGCAATAATCCCGGCCCACACCAGCGCACTCGCCACAATTCCATCCTGCATCTTCTTAATGTACGCGTTACGGCGATTACCCGTAGGAAGATGATGTGTTCGATGTTGGCGTTGGCGACACTCCAGGCAATGAGGTTGGGATGGCAGTGGCTGCGGAGGACGGCTTCGGCGGCGATGAAGGTGGCGAGGAGGGCGGATGGGTGGGTAGTGTGTTCGACAACGTGCATGACGGCTGTGCGTTCGTCGTAGGTGAGGTGGAGTTGACGGGGGGCACCGAGGGTAATGTACTGGAGGACAATATTGTGGATTTTCCTCACGGAGGGGCTGAGAGGCATCTGGAGAGAGAAAAAAGAGATAGCATAATGGAGGTGATTGATCCTGGTTAGTTAATTGGCTTACAGTTCCAGGTTGGGTCATCGGTGGCGACGGCCTCGGGGATGCGCGGCATATTATTGAGGCGACGTTCACGGCGGCCGTCTTTATCCATGAGTTTCATAATGGCCGCGAGTTTTTTTTTTTTTTGCTTTTAACGGGTAGATCCAACGCGGCTAATTGAAGAAGAGACAATATTCTTGGTTTCGGGATCCCAATTGGGGGGCGGCGATCTTGGTGCGGGTGGGAAGCTCGCTCCAGCGGCGGATGTAGTCGCCGTACCAGCTCAATAATTGGAGGTACTCGGCGTTGCCTTCGACATAAACAAGATAGTCCATGAAGTCTTTTTGGGCATAGGGCCAGAGAAGGGGGAAGGGGGAAGGGGTGTTATAGGCCGGATATAAAAGTACCTACAAACTGTTGACTTGAGAATATCTTTGGAGATGGTAACAAATAGACAGACACAAACAAAGATAGTAGGAGGTTTCCTGAGGGTAACTTTCTTCTTACGATCCATCTACATCAAGATTCAATGACATTGTTCTCGGGTTGGCCAATGCTATTAGTCTTGGTCTCTGGGTTGCTTACACGAGGGATGAGCAGATTATCGATCTCGGAGATCAAGCAAGAAACCCAAAAATCCTTAGGTGAGTTGAGCAATGATATATAATCGGAGTTTTTTCTTGTCTTTTTCTTCATGTAGACGGTGGATTCGGGATATTGGACTTTGGTGATTAGTCATTATATTGTGGTATATTTTTATATTCTTTTATATGTTTTTATATTTCACTTCTTTTTTTTTTTTTTTTGTGTAATTCCTTTTTATTATCCTCGACTGCCCCAACTGATCATCACCAACAAACAAAAGCCTTGCCATCAGCCAAAACTTTTTTCTTCTTTATGTTTTCTTTTTACAGCCTTGTCTGGCATGTACCCGTATTGTCATATACGAGACTATACAATGGGAACTCACCACTTGTGAATCAAAGATACGGACACGGAGGATATGCCCCATTATCACATTATCAACAATCTTCTAATCAGCATTTCATAATCTCCATCACTCCTACTATCTCCCTCCAATACATCCACCTTTCTTCCCCAGCGCCTCAAGAATTTACAGTGAGGGGGAGTTGTGAAGTAGTAAATGGGAGTTGTACAAGACATAAGATGTAGCAGATTGTGGCTGTGAAGATGGTTTGTAATAGTTTTTGTGTTTGAAATAGGAGATTCTGGGTGCAACGGGATAGACGGCGGGAAGTTGGATAGACAATGACTAAGAGGTAGACTTCTTTGTAAAGAAAAACCAAAGCTTTGTTTCTCTTGACCAAGCCTATCACTGTATTCTCCGTAACCTGACGACGATCCTCGATTAGAATCCCGAACTAGTAGTCATGACAGGTCCTGAGGCATATCCGTATATCGTTGTATTTCATGCTTGATAAACAGTTTCATACCATCTCTCGAGATTATGCATCACAAAGTTGGCCACTTGGGCCATCTGGAACGACCAAGGTATCTTGTCCCTTACAGCCAGATAGCCAACCCCAAAACAATCGACAATAGCGGCGTAGCCACAGCCAACACCCTTGAATCCGTCATGATAACCCCAGCACCATTCTTCTTCTCCGCATCAGTCTGCTGTGCCGATGAACTACCACTAGTCGACGAAGCCGAAGCCGAAGCCGAAGTTGAAGAAACCCCCTTGGTGGCCTGCGCCGTAACCTTGGCCCCCGACGTCGCAGACCCACTATACGATTGCCCCAAAGTCGGCAACGCCACATTCCCATCCACCTGCCAACCCCCCGCCGTCGACGCCGGACACGCCCTCGTCGACACGCTCGAACTATCATACTTGGACCGCGGCGTCCCCACAGGCATGTTGGTCGCCCAGCGGGACTTGAGATTGTCAAAGTCGGGCTGGATAGGCGTTGGGGTTCCCTTGCGCGTGAAGCCATCGTAAACGTCCCCGGTGGCGGGTGCAGCAGCAGTAGCGTCGGCAGGGGCACCGTAGGAGACGAGCCCGTAGTCGTTTTGTTCTTGGATCCATTCGTAGGCAATGGCGCCACTCCAGTCGTTGACCATGGGCTTGGAGAAGATGGCGTCCATGTCTTGCCATTCGCGGGCGCCACCGACGTTACAGCCAGTTTCAGAGAAGAATATGGGCACTGGGAAATTGACAGCCATTTCTTGGAGTTTGTCGTAACCGGAGCCGGTGTAGGTGTTGGGAGTACACCATTCGTAAGCGTTGATGGAAAAGAAGTCGACGATTTCTTCGTTTTTGCCACCGCAGGTTAGGTAGTCTTGGAGCATGGGGCGGAGTTCGACAATGTCGGTAGCGCTGTAGCCGATGAGGACGGGGCGGTAGCCTTGTTTGTCGCGGTAGGCTTTGATATCGCGGACGGCAGCTTTGATGTAGGGAGCAGCATGGGACTGGTCGCTTTTGGCAATGACTTCGTTACCGACGTAGAAGCCGAGGACGTTGTCGTATTTGATAAAGGCATCGAGGGTTTTGGTGTAGGAGTCATACTGGGTTTTGTTCCAGTAGGTATCATACTGTGGGTAGTATTAGAAAAGTGGTGAGAGAGAGATGGAGCGAGAGACAAGGGAACTTACTGGCAGGATGTAGCTGTCAAAGTCGTCTAGGTCAATAGTGAGGTAGATGCCAGCATCTTCAAAGACCTTCATGCAGCCGTCATGATTAGCAGTCTCACTGACATGGTAAACTCGTAGAGCGTTGACACCGAGTTCCTTCATGAGCTTGACATCACGAGTGCACTGGTCAGTGTCAATGAGGGGATCACTGGGACGAAGCTGGTAGGCGACACCTAGAAAAGATTGTTAGTTGGCATGTAAAAAAGAGACCCCAGATGTGGGGTGTATAGTCTCAATGCTTACCTTTTATGAAGAATTGGTTCCCGTGTTCATCGTAGATTTTATTTCCATATTGGTGGAGCTTTGAGATGGCCGAAGCAGAGGCCACGAGACCTAGAGCCAGAAGAAGCTGTCGAGGGGCCATGATGCAATCAAGTAATGAAGAAGGAGTGAAGAAAAAAATTAAAACGAGAGTGAAAAAAGAAAAGAAAAGGAGGAAGAAATGGACATGGGAAATGGAAGAAAACTTCTTTCCTTTATAGAAATCCACAGAAATGAAAAGAAAGAAGAGTTTTATTTAGCTCATACAGAAGGAAGTCACTTTGTCATCAAAGACATCACAAACGGAAGGCACGTAGGGAAGAATATATCCAAGAAACAAGGAAGGAACCAAATACATTGTTTGTTACACGGGATGAAAAATTCAGGGAATTAGGGAAGGAACGAATCAAAGCCTGTGTGTGACTACACATGATAGTTGCGTGCATGATTCTTTGATTTCCATATCAAAAGTCTTGAATAAAACAATAAAGGATTTGAACTAGAATAAGTAAACAAAATAAACAAGCATCGGTGAAACCATGCGGAACTACTTTGGCAAAAGTTCAGGTATCTATCTCCTTACCTAGCTATGTACATACCCGGCACATTAGTCGACAAAAGATCCCATCCAACTTTGATAGATTCTCCTTCACCATCACCACCACTAGAAGACAAGGGAGAGAACACGGGAAAAATACGCAGGCTAGCCGAAAGGAGAAAGGAACTGAACAGACAAGGGGGTTAGGTTTCTCGATTAGTGACGACAATGCTGGGCGATAACGATAGAATACTTCTTGCTGGCCAAGATGACTTGGGAACTAGGACTAGAGGTTTTGGAATACATGATTGTACTTTATCCTGATGTTGATGTTGATGTCGATGGTCATTGTGATACGGTTACATCCAAACATGTTGTACATCTATATCGTATCAATGCCAAACCATCAAGAGGGACAAGCCATTATTCATTAATGGAACAAGCATTGATTAATACATTCCTAAACCCTCTCATCATCCTATTTGTGTATCAACAAACTTGTATAATCAAACACTCATTCTTGCAGTAGTTAGTTGCTGCTACAACTACAAACAACCATCTTCTGTCTCGATCCGTCCAATCTGTTGGTTTCCATCATCCCTACATTTCACGCTTCACCAATACTTACTTCCTTTTCTTTATTATTCTCCTCCCGCGGGTTGCCACCGCGCTACTTGGCGTACATGATATGTATGCATGGAACCTATTTCCTCTTGATTGTATACAACGCAAGAGAAATCTCCCGTAAGATATGCAAGCTGCCGGCCATCGAATGTTCCTGTCTTGAATTGAAATTCTGGGCATTGGCAACAGAGTGTGGCAATACGAGGATTTTCTTTTCTTTTCTTTTTTTTCTTTTTTTTTTTTGCAGGAATACAGTTACGTTGTTATTGCATGGCGCCAGCCTCTTGAGTTTTGAGGAATTGACAGGCCATCATTATTGGAATACTTGAAGCTTATTTGTTGTTAATCCCTAGCAAGCATTATATTACAAGGGTTATTAGTGAATCATCTTGGCAATACACACTTGATTCAAGAATTGGTGTTATTATTATTGGGTAATGCCAATAAACTATATTCAACTGATTCTACTTTTACAAGAATGTAAATCATCCTCATACCCTCATACCCTCATACCCTAAAGCACTGCTGCAACTGTCCAAAACTCCCAACCAACACATCCTTCTTAAACTTTGGCTTCCGCGGCGGATCAACCGCATAAACCACCGGCGTCTCATCAATCTTGTCACATCCCCTTGAACCCAAAGCACACTCAAAATTCGTGTACGCAAAAGCCAACCCTTCCTGACCACGAACATCAAATTTGTACACAGTCGCCGTCCACTTCATCCCCTTCTTCTTCTCATCAATCGACCGCTTGTGCATGCTGCCGGGACCAGAGCTACTACTTGAACTCATCTGCATGCCCACACCCATACCGCCCATCTTCTTTCCCACTCCGCGGCCCATGCCATGACTCTTGTGGTTGGGCTTTGCTTCTTCAAGGGCCGCCGTGAACTGCGTCAACGGGATACTCACGGCCTGCTGTTCCTTGTCATAGAGAAAGTAAATGTCACCCAGGAAAAGCGACATTGACGACAAATCCTTGCCTGGACCCGGAGGAACCACTGAGCCGACAAACTGAACAGCAGTGCGGTCGGCCGAAAGTTCAAAGACAAACACCCGGGCATCCGACTGTCGGCCAGCCACGATCCTACAGGGAGAATCTACCAAAGAGCCGGGGATGAAGGCTAGAGACTCCAGGCCACTGTTGAGCATGGGATCCTGATTTCCATTCTTTGGGCTCTTTTTATTCTTCTTGTGCTTCTTCAGTCGCTGACCATCCACAGAGAACCCAACGGGCTCACTAGAAAAGAATGAATCCACAGGGTATCGATGCTGGATACTCGCCGATGTGACATTGAAAGCAATAATCTCGGCCGGCGATTCAACTCCAAGATAAACCAGCTCAGGGAAGTCGTGATCGAGAGCACACCCTTCAAGGTCACCATCATCCGAGACATTCCAAATCTTGACATCTCCATCAGCTACAGTCTTCTTCTTCTTCTGCAGAACAACCTGCTTGTCATCCTCGGAGGGGGTTTCGAAAGCATCAGAAGTAGCGTCATTGTTGGATAGTAGTAGATGCCCAGGGATGGCGGCAAGGCGACCGTTGTCGTCGACAAGATAGAGGAGTTGGGACGATGCATCCCAGGCGGCGTCAGAGGGTTCAAAGCCCGACGCGGGGATAACTGGGAAGATGCTGTGGGGGGTACAGGTCTCGGCGAGATGGAGTGATTGAGCGACGAGTTGTGCGGACGCGGATCCGCAGAAAAGGATGCCGATGGAATATTGAGTTAGAGTCTTCATGATGGATGGCGACTGCTGTTGAGGCTAGGTTTAGGATCAAATATTGTTGATACCAGAGGATCAATTGTTAGCTCAAGTAATAGAGCATAAAAGGTAACGAACAAAGAAATGTAAAGGAGAAGAATTTAAAAAGACAAAATCAAATATGGTCGTATATTCACTTGATGTTATGGTCAGGAATCCAAAGCTAGCGTTTCATCGCCGGCATTCTTGAGTATAACCCTTGCTTAGGGTTATTATTGATTTACGAGATAACGTCATACGACTTGGACTGATTTGGACTCAATAAACAGACGCATCACCCAACAAATATGATGATTTTCCTTTAGTTGCAACTCAAATAGGCATTAATATTCATAACAACCCATTACAAAAAGGCTATCCGTAATGTAGTGCATGCAAGTTATTTGTTTATTTTATTTTCCAACTTCATCTAGGCTTTCTCTGATTCTTTGCGACAAACCCTAGTCTCTAGTGTCTTTCTCCATCTTCCACTCACGTGATCTTGCACACAAATTTCGACTACAGGCTGACTGCAAATTTACTAACCGCCAACCATCGCTCGTTCAATTCCCCCCCGACTTTCTTTCTGATCACCACCTCATTTCTGGGACTTGGGGCTTTGGAGACTTCGACTAACACGCTTCTTCAACTTGACAAATCAAGTAATATTCATCGAATTGCTTTTTCTTCTTTTTTTGTCTTTTAAATTCCGAATATTATCTTGTTATTAAAAAAAAATTATCGTAATTCTTTTGTCAGTTAATTGACTCTATTTTACTTTTCGTCTTCAATTCCGATTGAGTGTTTCCATTTGTTTTTTTTTTTCTTTTTTCGCCAAAATGGACAATTCAACAACTGACGAAGCTCAAATCGATCTGGGTCTTGATCCTCATCTCGTACCAACAACAACCACAACCACAAGGCCATCTACAACAGCAAAATCAACAAACAATGTCATGTCCGTCCTTCCGACTACTACCACCCCCACCACCACTACTTCACCTCTCAATCCCTCCCCCGCCACGACCATCCTCTCCGCCCCTGCGACGGAACCCCTCCCCACCACAGTCACCGTCCCCATCGAACCTTCCGTCTCCGTCTCCATCTCCAACCCTACCAATCCTACCAACCCAGACATGGCCGTTGGCCTCACTGCTGCCCCTACTGCCCCCACCGCCCTCATGGGTACCACCCTCATGCCGCAAGATCTCCGACACTTCGCCACCCACATAACCGACGACTCTCAGCTGCGGGTATCAGCTGAAACCCAAGCCGAGGCTCTTTGCTCGCAGGTTGAAGCTCATGCTCAAGTGCAAGCCGCCGCAAATGTCCAGAATCATCAAGCTGCTCAAGCACAGGCACAAGTACAAGCACAGGCACAGGCAGAGGCACAGGCAGAGACACAGGCAGAGGCGGAGGCTCAGGCGAGAGCGAGAGCGCATGCGCAGGTAGAGGCTGTTGTTCCAGAATCTCAGGCTCAGCAGCAGCAGTTTCAGGAACAATTGCAGCAGGCGCATGTTCAAGCTCAAGCTCAAGTTCAGGCCCAAGCTACAGCCATGGCTTCGGGACAGCTCACTGCAGAACATATCCAACAAAACGCTGTTCAGCGCGCTCATGTCCAGGCTCAAGCTCAAGCACAAACTCAGGCTCAACATCAGCAACAATCGCATCCGTCAACCATGATTGTTCCGGCCCCGGCACACCCCTACCTCCCAAACGACCCCACCGGCCGCTCAGTCCCTGCAAACCCCTACCATCCACTCATCGGCCACAGCTACGAAAATATCTCCGATGCTCGCGCCGCCCTTGATGCTCACGCTGAAGCCTCTGGCTACAAGCTCTGTGTCATGAAGACACTCCCGGCGGCGGTCGTTTGGCGGTGCAGTCAATCGGGTCGCAGAAAGACTAGAGCGCGGGACTCACACACGCCACCGTCGAAGCAGCGGAAGCATAAGCTCAAGGAACGCTCGGGATGTCGGTGGAAGATCCGCGCGGTGAAGAGACCAAGACTTGTAGAGGATGGGAATGCGCCGGCGTCGGTGCAGTGGATTTGGACCATCAGAGAGAGCGATAACCCGGAAGCTCGCTGCCATAACCACGACATGTTGGACCCCGCGGCGTTTGCCTCTTACCGTATGAAGGCGGCGGTTGCCGTCAAGGATGTCATATTCACCATGATTGATGCCGGCGTCAAGCCTGTTCACATTGTCTCTGAACTAAAAGAACGAGCGCGCGTCCTCGGCCGCCCCGACATCGCCACCATCAAAAGCCGAGACATCCATAACCTAGTACACGCCCGGAAAGTCAAGGGTGAATCCAACGCCGCCAATTCCCTCGAAGGTGAATCCAACGACATTGACCTGGAGACTGCCCTGGCCGGCCGCCCTGATGATAGTATGGATGAAGCTACAGATGATGATGAACCGACGTTGGAACACTTGGGGGCTGCAGCAGCGGCAATGCAGCAGCAGGTGAAAGCGGAGCAGTTTCAACAGGCACAACAGGCACAGCAGCAGTTTCAACAGCAGCAGATGCAGCAGATGAAGGCGGAGCAGGAGCAACAGGCTCAGCAACAGTTGCATCATATGCAGCAGTTGGGTGGCATGGATGTTCAAGTTCAGGTGCAGGATATGCAGCAGCAGGTGCAGATGGCGATGGGGCAGATGGAGGGGCCAGAGTAGGCACAGGTGCCCGGCTCAGGTTATGGGGGATGTTAATGAGCAGATGGGGCATGGACAATTGGGAACATAGGTGTAAGGCATGAAGAGTTCCAGTCTCGAAAAGTAATGTCTTTTTTTGTAGGAGGGAATTAAGGCCAGATATACATAAATGTTTTAAATACATGTGTATGTTTGTGTGATGGTTTCCCAATATGTGTACGCTATTAAATAAATAAAAAAGAATGTTCTTGAATCACGTGATATCAAAATGTATGTTGAATAAAGTGACATCAACTAATTACCATGACTCATAAATTACAGATATATTTTTCTCCATCTCTCATCAAGATTCTGTTTTCTCTCTGTTTTTTTTTTTCTTTCTTCCAAGTCAACTTTTCAATAAACTCCATTCCCAAACGACGTATTCATCGGACTCTGCATCGGCGACTGCCCGACCCCGACCCCCCCCCGCAACCTCCATCTCCCATCCTCTAGTCATCGACATCCTCTGTTCCCTCCCTCTCAACGCCCTCAACGTCTCCAAATTCGTATTCATATTCGCCGCCAACTCCTTTTCCTTTTCCGTCAGAGACCCCGAGCCTGTACTCCCGCTATACGCCGACATGGCCCCTCCCGAATTCGACCGAGCATGTCCGTGTGATCCACAGGGTACGTACCCGCCTGTTGTGGACATTTGCTGAGAGCGAATGGATAAACTATCGTAGAGGGCGGCGGCAGTGGGCGGGAGATTTTGAAGGTGGAGTTGGTTGGGGTGCAGAGTCAGGTGGTCAAAGGTGAGATCGAGGTCGTAACGATGGACACAATGCGGTTCGGCGATCTGGCAATGTTCGGTGACGATTTCGTAGATCCTTTGTTGGATTTCCCGGGCGGCGGGACGGTCGGTGGGGTTTGCCGAAAGCATGCGGGTGACTATGTGGAGCATGGGGATAAAACCGCGGTAGACGTGGTTGCCGTCTTTGTTGGAGGATTTCTTGTTGGCTTCCTTGGCGAGGTCGGTCATCCAGGATTCTACTTGGCCGAGATTCTTGTGGAAGGATGAGTCAAGGACGGCCCCACCGCGGCCGGCGGTTTTGTGTTTGGCGGCACGGTGGGAGGCGAATTTGTGTTGTTTTTTGAGGAGAAAGGAGAGGAGTTCGAGGATGATGCAGCCGAGGGAGAAGATGTCAGCGGCTTGGGCGGCTAGTTGAGGGTTAGGAGAGTGGAGCATGGCGGTGGGTGACTGGAGATTGATTTGTTGGATGGAGAAGTTATCGGGGGAGGAAGACAACAAAAAAGGTTTCCAAGCGGGCGGACTACTGGGGTGGTGGTGGGAATGGGCGGGATGGAACCATTGTTCGGGGGCAGCGTAGTCGTACCATTCACGGTCAAAGGAGGCAGAACGGTGGCCGTGGCTGTGTGAGGGTTCGGGGCCGAGACGGGAGGTGTCAGAGAAGAAGACGACGCGGTTGGCCTTGGTCAAGTGGATGGTGGAGGGTTTGATGTAGGAATGGGCATGGTTATGGCTGTGAAGGAAGGCAACGGTGTCGGTGAGACACATGATCCAGTTCATGACGAGTTCTTTGCGTTGTGGCTTGGGCGTGTTTTTGTAGCAGGCGGGTTGGGTGGTGAAGAAGGATTTAAGTGAGAAGTCACTGGCGGGTGTGTACAAGATGTAGCCGTAATTTTGATGAATGTAAGAGCCCCAGTACGAAACAAGATGTTCATTCTCGAACCGACGCATATTGGCAACGGCATCTTGGAAGTCAAGGGACGGGAGACCAGCGGGAACATCAAGTGGGATCCTCCTTCTCCAAAAGACGACGTCGTGGTTGTTGGAAACAGTGACTTTGTCGACGCCGGCACTTGATACAACGGCCTTTTTGTCCAGATGATCCACCGGGACGATGTCGTTGTCACTGTACACAATATTGAGGCCCTTTTGAGGCGGTCTCACAAGGTATAAGAATTGTCTCTGAAAGAACTTGCGCTCAAGGCGTTCATCGCGTGCCGGGGTCAAGGCCAACTGGGCAATCTGATTGGGTTCTAGAGGAAGATCACTGTCGTTCCATGAGTCGTCAATGAGACCAAAGATTTGGTCGGGAACCCCCAAGTCAACCAGAATCAAAAATATGCGTTGAACTTTGGTCTCTATCCAGTCCCAATAAGTATCGATGGTTAGACCATCGCCAAAGCCAACCTGATTAGCGAGACGTTCAGTTTCGCTCGGGAGAAGATGCCGACAAACAAAGTCGTGAGAGACGGTAGCCGCAACACGATCTTGGTCCCACCAAAGGTTGACCATGACGGCAAGGTGAGGTTGTCTATTATATATGGTTGATGACGTATGTAGGGTGGTGAAAGGGGAGTGTATATCTCGATATGAGTTTCACAATGAGACGATGAAGCATGTGAAAATGACCATTGAAAGACAACCAACCCGTAGGTTCAAGAAGTGGGCTCGTAGGATTATGGCGGGGATGAGGGGAGGGAGCTAAGCTTTTAAAGATATCGGCCGTGTGTAAGTGAGAGAGGGGGGGTGAGAATAGATACAAGGAAGAGGAAACCGGCGTTTATCGAGGTGCAGATGATTTGGTTGATGCGGATGAGTGGAACAGTCCACAGCCTGGCTTGAGCTGGAGAGGGATTCAGTTGAGAGTGATGTTTGGTTAAGGATGTCCCCCCAGGTATGTTGTGTGATGCGGTTATGAGTGGATGTAGCGTGTACGAGGATCAAGAGGCGAGAATATGTGTGTGTGTGTGTGTGTGTGTGTGTGTGTGAGAGAGAGAGAGAGAGAGAGGGAGAGAGGAGGAAGGCTATTTATAAGAGATGTATTGAATATTGCGTCAAGATATGGTGAGATGAACCAGATCGAGAAGAAGATTATCTATGAGAACAGCGATTCAACCTGTCAAAATAGCTGATGACGAAAGAGAGTGTGACAAAAATAGAAGGTCTGTGTACTGGACGATAGTTTATGCCTTTTTTTATAAAATAAAAGGAAAAATAATGTTAAAAATCCATGATTTGTTAAATCACGGCAGAATTCTTAACAAGGAAGGAACCCAAATTTCCTTAATCAGACAAGGAAGGAATCAAAAAAGGAAAGAAGAAAAGAAAAGAAAAAAAGAAAAGAAAAAACTCTGTTATATTTTCTGGTTTATAACGAGAAAAACAAAAATCATCGACAAATTTGAACCTCCTATTATATGCTGCGGGCTCGGGCTCGTTTTGACGGACTTCATTTTACAGGCACCTTGGGAGTTGTTGCGGGCGCTGCGCTTATAAGAGGGCTATGTAAATTTCATGGACTCTTTCTTGTATGTACCCGGAATGGCAAATGTTGCTGCAGGAGAGGGTAATAGAAGCAGGGTTTTTAGGGTTATATCTTATCGGATTTATGGATAGGCTCGTTACACGGCTAGGAAGGTATGTCTCTGCTGTTTATGGTTTAGTTGAGGAACGCGCCGGATTAGTTGGCAATATTGACGAACAACAGATAGATGAAGCTAGGGTGATGCCAAGTGGAGAGTGTCAAGTGAATGGCAAATGCAGTATGTAGTATGCTTATGACATAAGCCGGTAGACAATCACAGAACCAACAACTTTGGCTGTAAAAACCATGAGCCATCATGGGTCATGGCTGACTCTTGACTGACAAACAATACCCAAGGCCAAAGGTTCAAAGGTTGAATTGAAGCTGCTTCCTTTTTTGGTTCATGTTCTTATCTTTATCGTTTATGTAGCCAATTATAGCTTAGCGGTCCACTTTTTGGCTAGCGATAAAGAAAATTGGGGGTGTGATTAGTGATTAGAGGTGTCGTGTACACAAAAAAATAAAAGGAAAATCAAAAATGGAAAATAATAAAATATATTAGGCCACACCAATTCCTCACTTTAACAACAACTACAACAACAACAACAACAAAAATTTCCCCTCAACTTTTGATATTTTTTATCTTTGCCTTTGTGCATCTTCAATTCCAACGATCCCTCTCAATCTGAATCCCATCGTCCCAGAAACCAACCGTCCTCGTGTCGAATCGAAAGACGATACAGGGATTTTGCCAGGAAGCAGTAAACTTGGAAGTTCAAAATCAATAATGATATCAGGCATATTTCTATCTATCTCTTGATGAAATTGCAGATCCTGAGGATGATATAGTCTGATTTGCTTTCGTATCAGGGTCTTGATGGAGATGGTTAGCATCTCGGTAGAACCCCCTCCCCTTCCCCTCCTCTCCTCCCCCACATCAAGCAGACGTTGTGATAATCTCTATCTGTTTAGTCTAAAACGACATGAGCATAATATTCCCTTGTTATTTTTAAAAAAAAAAAAAAAAAATCAAGAAAAAGACCTTTAGCCATTTATGATCGCCTATATCATCACAAACTACTTCCTAACCCTCGTCAATATCTCCCAAGGATCCTCAACGCATCGACCAGCCCAGATCGACAACAATATCCCACCCATCAACGCCACCTACGTCTCCCCAACATCCCAGCTTCATCGCTGAAAACTATTACAACCACAAGAAAAACTCAGTGGCACCTCCATCTAGCTCAGTGGCACAGCTTATCTTCATCCAGACCACAACACCAACTCTCTACTCCGCTTATGATGCTATAACATATGTATAAGCTGTCCCCGCATCTCGTAATAGATCGCCGACTTCCTTCCTACCGGTCTTTCCGGATGGTGTGCGCCAAATTCTCTCTTTACCATTCAATTTCCCCCCCCAGGCGACCTCCGGCACCACCATAACCAACCGTCCTATCTTACCCTCAAGTTGGTAATTTTTTGGCTTTTTTG
>MKGJ01000198.1:0-24921 GCA_002018255.1 Bretziella fagacearum | reverse complement strand
GGGGGGGGGGGGCAGTGCCTCTGTGCCGTTGACCGTCTATGGGCTGTCTGACATATATATATATGTGACTGCTACGTCAACGCCCTTACATTTATGCACAACCAACATAGGTACCTAGGTTGTCGGTGTGCAAAGGGAGCCGGTCCGAAGGGGGACTTTATGTATTGCGTCAACGGGCGTCATTCCAATGGTGCAGCTGTAGTGTCATGATCTCCAAGGCCTCGAGATGTAGATTTAAAAACACTACCAACACATGTCCAGATATCAACTCCTATCTACAGCCTCCCATGACATACTTCTTAAACAAACAGCACAACTACCAACACCAAGGTGCATAGACATTTGTGGGAATCAGGTAAACCCCAGGTGATACCTCACCAACTCTTGATAGAATAGCATCCCAACTTAGTCTAGTACATAATGTAATAAACCACTGTTAATCGTCATATGTTCCAGTGTCTAACAACATTTACTCCTACCTATGTAGGTTACCCTTCACCTTCATCCTCCAAAAAAAAAAAATCAAAAAAAAAAATCAAAAAAAAAGAACGCATCCAACTCCAGCCAGCCGCCTTCTCCACGTCTTGCGCCCGCAAACCTGCAGCAGAATTTTCACAAAAGGCGGTATTTTGAGCCACGGTTAGTGATGTGTTGACTTGTGACTTGTGACGTCGCCGGAGAGCCATGAAATTGCTTCTGCTGACAAGGACTTCTTCATCTGGATATTCTTAGAGCAGATGACATGATTTTTTGGGGGTCGTCGTCTACGCCCGCTAAAGTGATTCAAAGATGGGTGTTTGCGGGCGTTGAGTATCGCCATGTTTCGCACTTCCCAATACTACTAAGCCAAGGAATATGAACCTACCCTAGCTTATTATACAACCCTATTTCAATGACCCTCATTCGCATACATCTAGGTTGACATGTGAATGTAACAATCTCTCAAACTTTTTACACATCATCGCATTACATACAAACTGAATTATATACAACATCACTGCCCTCACTGCCCAGAACCTAACCCTCTGAGCCAAAAACTCTAATTAGATAGCGGAAAAAGCATCATGCTTGGTGTCTACACGGCCGTTATTAGTACATCTTCTTCTGCTCCTTTCCGTTTCTACCGACATACGTCTTCATCGCCGTATCCACACCTGCCAAAACTCTAACAATCTTTTGCACGCCCGCAGGCAAAACATTAAACCAGCCAATCCACCGCGTATACAACGGTGTCGCGACATGCGCCGCCTTCCCAGAGTCAATCGCCGCAATAATCTCCTTGGCGACATCCACCGGCTCCACAATCGGCGCAAAGAACGAACTGGGAGTCTTGACGCCGAGGAACATGGGAGTGCTTAGCTGACCGGGTTCCACCAGGACCATGCGGATTTCGGGGTGAGAGATGGCAAGCTCGGCGGCGAGGGAGCGGTGCATGGCGGAGAGACCGGCTTTGGCGGCGGCGTAGTCGGTAAGTTGGACGGCGCCGACTTGGCCCATGACCGAGGACATGGTGACAATGGTGCCACCACGGGGAGAGGAGGTCAGGTAAGGAAGGAAGGTCTTGAGGGTGTAGAAGTGGGACAAGAGGTTGGTGTTGATGCTGCGTTCGATTTCGGGGATGCTGAGGTCAAGGAGGGTCTTGCCGATGACGACGCCGGCATTGTTGATGATGACGGAAGGAGGGCCGAGCTGTTTGGGCGCTGAGTGTTAGTGATGTATTTTTTTTCTTGGGGGGGGGGGATCCTAAAAGGGTTACTCACGTCGCGCTCAATCTCCATGGCTACCTCGGCGAGGCGAGCTTTGTCCGATACATCACATCTGTAGTAAGTAACACCACGTGCTTCACCAGATTCCATATCGACAACATCCAACACGGCAACCGTCGCCCCGCGCATACCATAAACTTCGGCAACAAGCAACCCCAAACCACTCGCGCCACCAGTAATCACAATAACCTCTTCGCCCAAATCCACCTCCCGGGGCAACCCATAGGCAACCCGCTGGTTAATGACACTGGCCATCCAACACAAGGTAATAAAAGTCGCCCAAATGATCGAGCTCACCATGCGCGGGTTCTCATAGGACATGGCCTGCGCGCGGAGACAGAGAGGCACTAGCCAGCAGATGAAGGGATGGACGATGGTGACTTTGGCGACTTTGACTACCATGTCGATGGAGACGGGGGCGAACCAGGAGTCATTGGCGTCCTGGCCGCGGAAGGTGGGCCGGTTGCTCATGATTGCGGCGGGGCT
The DNA here is from genome assembly GCA_002018255.1 of Bretziella fagacearum. Lineage (NCBI taxonomy): Eukaryota > Fungi > Ascomycota > Sordariomycetes > Microascales > Ceratocystidaceae > Bretziella > Bretziella fagacearum. The sequence continues at coordinate 22,669 of MKGJ01000198.1, read as the reverse complement.
TTTGAGGTTTTTCTTTGTCTTTTGGAATGTAGCGGGAATGGTCGGCGGTCTTGGATGATTGTCGTTGACGTTAATGGGAGCTTCAATGAGGGCGGGAAGCTTGTGATTGTTGCGGTGGTGGTGAAGGATTGACAAGCTACATAGAGAAACGAGGACAACGTGGGAAAAAAAAAAAAAAAAAGGAAATATTCAAGCAAAAATCCAATTATACGACCAGCGTAAATCAATTAAAAAGACAATCGTTGTTCTTTTCAATAAAATGAAGCAGAAATTCAATAAATCGAGATGCTTAACAAAGAAGAAAAGAAAAAGAAAAAAGCCAGCTTGACTTTAAAAAGGAAATTGCTATAACGTGAATGCGCTCTTGCCTTTTATTTTATTAGGTTACATCCCCCACGGCAGGTGCCTGCAGGTTCCTTCCAAAACAAATTTTTTTTTTTTTCGAAACTCAAAGTAGTTGCCATCGGTTTTTTTTTACTAAAAATTTTAAATACGCACCGAGCCCGTCCGTTTCTTGAGAAGCTCCTTGAAACATCCGAGCGTGCCATGACTCGGATGACTTGTGGGGGGGGAGGAATATGTTCATCCCCCCTGTATAGCTTGTGATGAGACCGGGACCTCGTTTGTTGGTTAGCGGCGATCGGAGTTTTTAATGTTCCGGGCCGGGTTGGCAACGGCAGAAGATAACTTGAAGACTCAAAGTGCCATTATCTGATATTCACATACATTTGTCCAACTTCCATGTATCTTGAATCATTCAATGAATGCGAATTATAGCAACAAATATATACTTTGTAAGCCCCGCCAACGCCAGAACAGAAAGCAAGCCATATGATATGCAATCCAAATAATCCCAAAATACACAAGCAAAAACATACAAAAAACAACCATCAACATTTGTTTTCTTCTTCTTCTTCTTCTTCTTCTTCCTCTCTCTCTATTCCACCTTGGCTAGAATCATCTTCTCACGCTCACTCTGCCGCTTGGTAAACTGCTTCTTGCTATGCTTGCGCTCATTCTCCTCACGTCTCTTGATAGCATTCAGCTCCTCACGCTTGATCTTGGATGCCTTCTTAATCACGTGCGGTACGTGTCTGTGTCTGTGGATACGGCGGATCTCAGGCATGTGGCCGTATTTTTGAATGAGGCTGTCGTTGTATTCTGTAGTTAAAGAATTAGTAAATGAACGAAACCTAGGGACCAGTAGGAGGAAGAAAATAATCAACGTACCCTGGGCTTGTCTCTGCCGAGTGCTAGTCATGCCCTCGCGTTTCGAAGCATTGGCTCTCCAGATGCGAATGTTGCCATCGTCAGAACCAGATAGAAGGAACTTGGAGTCGGGTGTCCACTCGGCGGATAGAACGCGCTGCATGCGCTTGGTGTGGTAGACGTCCCTGCTATGACCCTTGTCACGGTTCCACACACGAACAGTACGCTTTGTGACGGTTAGCATCAACTATACGGAAATGATAGAGTATGAAGGGGGGGGGGGGTACTTACATCCCAAGACGCCGAGACTAGCTCCTGGCCGGTGGGGCTGAACGAGACGTCCATGACAGCCGCAACGTGATCCTGGAGGACGTTCAGTGCACGATCCCACATACGGGTATCAAAAATGTAGATGTTGTGGTCTTCAGAGGCCACAGCCATATTGTAGGACTCCATAGGATTCCAGGACACCGAGTTGGAGGCAAATTTCAAAATGAACTTGCGCGACAGCTGCCCGGTTCTCAAATCACCCATGATGACCGAACGGTCAGTGCCACAGGCAGCGAGTACACTGGTCTCTGTGGGGTTAAACTCGACCGACGTAATGGTATCCTCACGGTTAGGCCACTTAAGAACCTCAGGCGCTGACGAGTGCCGGTTCAAATCGTAAATGGAAATAACAGAAGACGCCGCGGCAAACGAGTTCTTCCCACGATGATGTGAGATGCTAGTAAAAGCCTGGTCCCCCAGCCAAGTTGAAATCGGCGCAGACCCAGCCTGCGTGTTATAGGGGTCCCAAAGCTTGATGGATCGGTCGGCACTGCAGGAAAGCAGCTTCTGGTCGGTAGTCCAAGCAAGAGATTTGACAATGTGGTCGTGGGCGGTGGTGTCCCAGACGTGCGAGCGGCTGGTGATGTCCCAGACTTTGATGACACCGTCGCCAGAGCCCGAGGCGGCGCGGTCGAGGGAGTTGGGGTCCATTTTCATAGCATAGACACCTTCGACGTGGCCTTCGCCTAGTTGGCCCAGGAAGGGAGCGGCGAACCTGGAGAGAAGAGGGTGGTTAGTTGAGGGGGGAGGCGCGGGGTGTTGGCGGCAGGGTCGACTGACATTCTCTCAAGCTTGACAGCATTGAGTGCACGGGTGTATTCTCTCGCTCTGAGTATAAGTCGTTAGTAGATGCGACTAGTGGCGGTAATTGCTGGTTGAATGACGACGACGTACTTGGCGAATGGGTGGATAGACGGGTCAAGGTTACGAGACACCTTGACCTCTGAAGAGCCGGGCTTATAGCCGGGACGAGAAAGCGCCTTTATCTTCATATTGTGTAGGTTGATGCGACCGACAAAACAAAAATATCAAAGGATCGTGATAAGCCAAAACAATCTCTCTCCCAAAAGACATGGTGCTTTCGAATCTTCTTTAGCTTACTGGCTTGTTAGATCCCCTCTAGAAAAATTATTCACCGCCCGGCAGAATTTTAACTTTCTTTGCGCCTTATCGTTATCGGTGCTTGGATATGTGGGGCAAAATAGCTGGTTATTGGCTGCGGGTCCTTAGTAAGGTAGCCAAGGCCAGGTCAGGGGCCAGCCTCGCCACCGGCTTCCAAGGCTTAGTGGATTGAATGAAGTTATCAGTCTAGATATTTGCGTTGAATTTGTCGTTGTCCTATCACTATCGGTCGCACATATTTGCTGATTCACCCGGTCTTGAGTTTTATGAGACTGGATCTCATTTATTTGATTGAATTCTAGTCCTCACTCAACTCTCTCCTCTACCAATACCAAGCACCCGAGTCTTTGCGACAAGACACTTTTAACGACGTCACGATGGATTACGATCTGATGGCCGATGGCGAGGCCGCTGGCCCTACCGTCAAGATCAGCTCCGTATGCACTCTTCGAATCCTCCTCTTCTAACAGTCACGATGGCTAACATATCCAACTTGTCCCCCCCCCCCCCCCCACAGGCCGACGAAATCCATGTCGACTTCACCATGACCCAGTGCGATATCTCCTTTGCCAACTCAGTCCGTCGAGTCATCCACGCCGAAATCCCCACCCTCGCCATTGATATCGTCGAAATTGAAGACAACAGTTCAGTCCTCGCCGATGAATTCCTCGCCCACCGCCTTGGCATGGTCCCTCTTGTCTGCAAGGACGTCGAAGACCTCGCCTACTCCCGTGAATGCGATTGCGATCAGTACTGCGACTTGTGTTCTATCAAGTACACCCTGCATGCCAAGTGCACTTCTGATGATATCCTCAAGGTCTACTCGCGTGATTTGGTTATTTCTAGTTCGCGCAAGAGCCCTGTGTTGGGGGACCCTGTTATTAGGGATCCTGATGGTCATGGTGTGTTGCTGGCGAAGCTGCGGAAGGGACAGGAGTTGAAGTTGAACTGTATTGCGAAGAAGGGTATCGCAAAGGAGCATGCCAAGTGGATGCCGGTATGTGCTGTTGGTTTTGAATATGATCCGCACAACAAGCTGCACCATATGGACATGTGGTACGAACAGGATGCAGAGAAGGAATGGTAAGTCATGAAAAACAAAAAGATTACTAACATCTATTTCCATCCTACTAATCTATCCTCCATACAGGCCCAAGTCCAAGTACTCCGACTGGGAAGAGCCTCCGAACCCCGACGTCCCCTTTGACTACGACGCTATCCCCGACAAATTCTACTTTGAAGTAGAAGGCATCGGCTCCATTGAACCCAACGAGATCATCCAGGGTGGCATCAAGGTCCTACAGAGCAAGCTTGCCGAACTTTTGCACTCTCTCAGTGGCAAGGATCACGACGACGATGACATGGCGGGTGGTTATGAGACGGGTCCCCGTAGTCCTGATCTTAATATGGATGGTGGAAACCCGTGGCAAGATCAGGGATACACTACGCCGTATGGGGGTGGTGCTGGTGGGAACCAGAGTGTTTGGGGTGCGTCGGCGACGACGCCGTATGCGTCTACTACGCCCTATGGCCAATCTGGTAGCTCCGGATGGAACTAGGTGTGTGGATGATCGTTTGCGTATTAGAGAGGTATGGTGTTTGGGTTGTTTGCTTTTATATGTTTGGGCTGTTCATTTATAAGGGGGATTGGTTGTTACATGATGGATATTCCTGGCGTTTTGGGAGCCATATTGGCAATTCATTCCTGCATGTTGTATAACATACAGTGCACTTGTTTTTTTTTTTTGCTGTGGTATATGACATGGAGCAATCAATATTGGAATTTTACACATGAGCATGGTATGGTGATGTAGTATGATGTGTAATTTTGATGTGTGAAGCAAGTGAACAAGATCTGGCGGACTAATTGAAAGAAACCGTCTATATAATGAAGAATGAATATATGATGAACAATGAGCAAGCAGGTATAAAAAGGCTAGTAGTCTTGTAAGAAACAGACAAAGGCCAAAATCAGAACTATCCGAGAAGAAACAATGAATATGACAAGATTCTGCTCCAGAGCTTACTGGGAGAGCCCTATGCGTCTAATGGGTATATGATGGAGAAACAATCTATGCCTGGGGAAGACCTGTGAGGCTCCGGTATACAGAGCGGTGACCCTCGAGGAAGAGGAATGTGCAGATGGTTTGACTTTGAGGAGAATGCAAGTTAGTGAACAAGGGCTTACAGTGACATGTCAGTCAATAGAGGGAGGGTGAATTGAAACTTACGGTCCCAGACGCAGGAATGACGGCGTCCAGCCCTTGAACATCCACCGCAGGCCGTCTGCCCGGTACAAGTCGCGGAACAGATGTGCTATGTTGTGGTCAGTAGTCGACGACATGATGCGAGTCTTGATGACATCCACCGGACTAGTGACTGTGGCTGCCACAACACCGGCCAGGAACGAGGCCGAAAAGTGAGTTGTCAAGTTATCCCCCAGCGGCGTGTACGACAACAGCAACCGCTTGAAGATGTCGTAAGACGCCAGTTGCGATGATGTCATGAAAATGGCACGCACACTGTTGGGCCAGACACCACGGAACCAACTCTTGACTCCCTCTTCACGGGTCATGCGCACCATGCCTTCGATGGCGTGCTTGTAGTTGCGGCGTTGATCTGGGGGGAGGGCAGTGTCGTGTTGCATGCGGACATTGAGGACGTCGGCGACGTTGCCAGAGATGCCACCGACGAATCCGGCAAGGGAGGAGAGGGCAATGAGCATAGAGAAGGAGGGGGGTCTTCCATCGAGGGTGTAGCGGTTTTTGAGTTCCTCGTAGACACCAAAGCGGACGGTGGAGTAGGTCATTTGGCGGAGGAGGGAGGCGGAGAGGCCACTGTAAATGCTGAGGGGGCCATTGTTCTTGATAATGTGCACAAAGGTGCCGGACATGGTTTTGGGAGCATCGCCAGCACGCATTTGGAGACGGACCTGTAAAATTAGAGGGTTAGCATGGGGGTAGGGTTATGAGGGTAGTATAAATGGCATGTGATTGTCAAGTGAGTGATTGACAGTAGTGATAAGCGAGTGGAAGGGGCGATTTTTGAAGGAGGCTCTGCTGGTGGTTTGCAGCAACTAATGCAGATTTGACAGTTGGAGAATGGGAGAAAATAGGAGAGCCGCAAAATTCCAGAGGGGTTAAAAGTGACAAGGAGGGTACCACACACACCTTGACTGTAAATGAAAAAAAAAAAAAAAGTTAGTTTTGAGCTGCAGAAGGGTGACGAGTAGGAGTGAATGAGACAACAGTAACAAACTTGATGTCAACTTGGATTTGCCAACAGTAATATCAGATTTCAGAAAGTTAAACGTACCGAGATCGAGAGGATGAGTCACACAAGCAGCCATACTGCTGGCGCTTCCACCAAACCAGAAAGGGTACTTGATGATGATGGAGGCCTTTTTAGTTTCCTTCTTTTGGGGCTTTGGAGGCGTAGAGATGGCAGCCGGAGCCGCAGGGATAGAGGGTTTCGCGGCCTCCATAAGGTTTGATGGTTCGCCGGCGGTATTGAGCAGAGAAGAGAGATGAAGGTAGTGGCGGGAGGCTGACTCGTTTGTGAGAGTGACAAGTTGAGTTGGAGATGCAGTAAAAGGAATTTAAGCGACGGGGGGTTTCAGTTGGATGGGCGGGGTGGGTGACTTGATGATAAGACAGATGGCGCCACCACAATAGAGATGGAAGATGGGGGAGAAGAGAAGTGACGATAAGTTGAAGAATGGAAAAGAAAGGCCAAGATAAATCTTGAAATTTTTGGATTTTTGGATTTTCACTTTTTTTAACTGTGCGAAAATTTAAGAATTTGTCGGCTGAATGTGCGGCAAAATAAAATAGAGAAATGGGAAGAGAAGAAATAAAGAGGAAATTACCCACAAGGTTTGAAGATGGCCGGATTTCTTTGAGGAAAAAAAGAAAATTGTGATGCAAGTTGAAAAAAAAAAAGAAAGGATATCACAAGAAAAAGAAACAATTAAATTTCTGGCAAACAAATTTTGTTATTATTATTATTATTATACTGATTCATGGTATTTATTAGAGAAAAAAAAACAGGTTTATGAATAGAAAATTCCTTTTATTTTTTTTTTTAATTTCCCAGTCTGGATTTAGTAACTTCCCCCGCTCAAATAAACCTAATGCATTGATCAATAAATACTTGCCCTAGACTTTGTACTTTTTGTCAGCGATCCCACAAAGTAACAATAAGTACCTATATACTCGTGATACTATGTGGCAGTAAATATTACTGTACACACGCCATCTCTGCAGCTGCAGGATCCAATATATATACTTTTCTTTACTCAGACCTGTCTGTTTTCAGTTTCTGGCAGAGACCCTCTACCGAGGTACATGGAGGTACAGAAAGGTACATAGTGTGAGGGTCCACTTCAAAGACCCGCTTTCCGTTTGTCAAGACCCACTTCCGTCTTGCCCCACTTCCGGCACTGGGAAGGAACGGAAACAAGGCTGACCATACATCTCTTCCAGGTCTCAATCGATGGTGATACAAGGCTAGGACCCCTTCCACCTTTTGTCCTCCGATTCCCCGCCAACATTGCATCATTCGCAAACAAAGATGAGCATGCTTCGCGTGGTCGTCCGCCGCCGCCAGTTATGCCCGTCGTCGGCGCTACAGATTTCCCGCCAGTTATGCCCGTCGTCGGCGCTACAGATTTCCCGCCAGGCGCGGCCGATGCTTCGGCTAGCACACCTGCGATTTAATTCTTCGGGTACTTGATTCAAACAGATCCCCATACACTTTGCGCCGGAATCCTCCCCGCTTACATTGTCTTGCTTTTCGTTGTCTTCGCATAGCTGCCGCTCCTCCCAAGGAAATCACCATTGCCGACAAGACTTTTACTCCCGACCACTGGTTCAACATCTCGCCGACCGTCGCTGCCGCCGCTGCGAGAAAACTCCATCTTACAAAGGACCATCCCGTCAAAATCACTCGCCAGATCATCGAGGCGCATTTCCCTGCGCCGACGTATACACACCACAACACCTTCCACCCCGTCGTCAGCACCGCGCAAAACTTTGATAGCCTCGGGTTCCCTCAGAACCACCCTGGGCGCAACCGGACCGATACCTACTATATCAACAAGAGTACCCTTCTTCGTACACACACCTCGGCACACCAGGCCGAACTCTTTTCTCAAGATGCCTCCCCCGGCTTCCTGATATCGGCCGATGTCTACCGCCGTGATGCCGTCGATCGTAGCCATTACCCCGTCTTCCACCAAATGGAGGGCGCCCGCATGTGGGATCGCCAAAAGGTTCCCAGCGGTGACCTCGCAGCAGCCATCTGGAAGGATGTCGAGACTTTGCCAACGCACAATGTCAAGGTGGAGGATGAGACGCCTAAGCCACATGCGGGGAACCCATTACAGCCGGAGCATTCAGAGGCCGAGGCTGAGGCGGTAGCGGCACATTTGAAGAGGTCGTTGGAGTTGATGGTGGTTGATGTGTTTACGCGGGCGAGAAAGGCTGCGGGGAAGCAGGATCCTCAGGGGGACGAGGAGGAGGAGGACCCGTTGAAAATGCGGTGGGTGGAGTCGTACTTTCCGTTTACTTCTCCGTCCTGGGAATTGGAGGTTTACTATGATGGCGATTGGCTGGAGGTTTTGGGATCAGGTGTGGTGAAACACTTTATTGTTGCCAATGCGGGAGTCCCAGATCAAGTTGGTTGGGCCTTTGGTATTGGTCTTGAACGCATTGCAATGTTGCTCTTCCAGATTCCAGATATCCGCCTCTTCTGGTCTCAGGATCGTCGTTTCTTAGATCAGTTTGTTGGCATTTCCGATAACCCTGACGCCTTGCCTCGCTTTACGTCTTTCTCAAAACACCCCGAGTGCTACAAGGATGTTTCATTCTGGGTGCCAGCTGGTGCGACGGTGGCAACCGAGGACAAGCCGGTTGAGAATGCGCTTTTCCATGAGAATGACGTCATGGAACTTGTGCGCAATGTGGCTGGCGATGTTGTTGAGCATGTCAAGTTGGTTGATGAGTTTGTTCACCCCAAGACGAAGAGGTTGAGCTTGTGTTACCGGATCAACTATCGTAGCTTTGAGCGGACTTTGACCAATATCGAGACCAATCATCTTCACGCGGCTGTTTCCAAGGAGTTGGTTGATAAATTTGGGGTTCAGATTCGGTGAAGGATTATGGTTGAACAACAGATGGGGAATGTATTGTACGAATATGTGTATCATGGTTTTTGGGCTGTTATAGTATTTGACACTTGCCAAGGTGGTCCGGTGATGTGAAAGTTAGTAGTAGTATTTCACAGGCACGCACTGAATGCCTGTCATCTAATCATTATAACTACACTCAAACCAACAATGGCTCTGGATCATGGCCTCTATCATCCAATATTACGGGAAACTCATATGAAAAGAAAAAAAAATTGGCAAAGACGTTAGTACACAAAGGTGGAAGTACGCATAAAAGTGCAATCAAGAAGCCGTCTTTAAACCCTATGAAGCCAAGTCCAACAAACTTCAGAGTGCTGAGCACCTTTTCTACGAGCATGTTGTCCATCATATCAATGAGATGATCAAGCTCCTCCCTGGCAAATGGCAAACATGGGAATATCATTATCATAGGTGCCAATCCCGGCGGAACTCTTTTGAGGGAACCCGCCTGACATCGATGCCCGAGAATACCATTAACCACCGCATAGGCTTTGACATGTAACCAATATAGCAAAACTTGGAGGATAGCATGGCAACAAACGACTGCAAAGTGGGGAATGGCACCAAGAACTACCACGGACATTGATAATTCGGCCTCTTGGCTTTCCGCGAGGTGTCCCAGGAAACAGTTGGTCACAGCAGTTAATGTAGGCCGAGAAAAATATGTAGCATTCTGATATTCAGCACGAGTTGCCTGGCAGTCTGGATGGCCGAGAGCAGCTTTCATGGGGGCTTCAGACTTCCAGAAGAAATGCTCAAAGAGGAATGCAGGTTCCGCATAACAAGGTTGGCTCATTATCAGGAGACAAGGAAACAGAAAAAGTAGCGGGGAAAAGCGGTTGAATAAAGACATAATGAAGGGAGTGATGTGGGGATTAGTATAAGAGACGAGATATGATTGGATGGGTCAAACATAAGTTGATTACCTGCTGTGGAATAGAGTGATGACCCAAAGGGGTCTTTTATAACTCTAGAAAAACATCAGTTCGACTTGCATACAAGCTGAAAAATTATTTTTTAATCATCGGTGAGCTTACTTATGCAAGTTTTAAACATGTTCTAACAATATTGATGCAGAAGACAACAGCCTGTACGGCCGAAAGGACTAAGCTGAGCAGACTCTAGAGTTGTGTAGATATGTCAATCATATTACAGTCAGATAAGCCAAGGAGTCAAGTCTCATACATTAGGGGCTCCCTCAAGAAATGTAGATGACCGGATCCGAATTTTACAGTGGTAGTTTAGGGATGGATGTCCCAACTGACGTGTCGAGTAAGAAATTGATAAAGTTACACAGACTATCCGGTGCAACTATCATGTCTAGAAAATAGTGGGACAAAAGGTAAAATATATACTAGCAAATTAACAGAACTGTAAAGAAATTTTACAAGTTGATAGTATTTCTGGATAAAAATGTGAAGTAACAATATTGTTACATTATAATCTGAAAAAAGAAAAAGAAAGGTATTTATCTTCCTGTAATACCTATATTCCCTCTATTTTTGGGGCCTCTTTTCCCGCCAGCTTATTCTTCTTTTATTATTGGTTAGACCCACTTAAATGTAGTTACCCTAGATATTCCCATTTAATGGTCCACCACAAGGCTCCCCACCGTAGCTGGGAATCTGACCCGACCCGAAGCACCGGCATTTGTACACGAAGCCAATAACCTTGCCGATGACTACAAGAATCGTGCCTGTGCGGCCAAGGTAGCTAAAATGCGGGTTGCCCAAGATATGACCTACTTTGACCTCGGCATCGTCCCAACCCGAGGGCAAGGGACGCCGGATCGGTGGCAGCAGGTTGCGTATAATCGGTATTGATATTGGATGCACCGGGATGTCATTCATGAGGCATAAGCACATTATGGAGTGAGGGATCAGAGGTATAAGTTGATTTACTGGTATAATGATGACTTTGGTTTGCCGGGGACGAGACCGGGCGGAGAGGAGTAGGAGTGGGAGTTGTTTAATATTCATGGTGATGACAAGTATAAGATGATGGTAGAGAGGATGACGAGGTTGTTGGAAGAGAAGATGGCAGAGCCGGTGCACAAGCTAGACAAGTAAAGACGGAGAAGAAATGAGTTGCAGTGGTTCCAAGAATTCATGTTTAAAATATTATATATTTAGAGAAAAGGAAAAAAGATTATTCCGAAAACCTGGAAATCTTTTGATTCTGTTCAACATGTATTCCGTCGTACTTCGTGACCCGTCGCCTCTCCATCTCCTCCTCATCCAACCCCTTATCAACTCTCACAGCAAAACGACATTCTTTCTCTCAGCTCATCTCCAACTACGCTTTTCTTCTAGCTTCCACTGGCAACTCGGCCATATTAGATTTGTTCATATTCAGCGGCAAACTCCCCATCATCTCCACTGGCTCCATCACCGGCGAGGAATCCAGCTCCTTCGGCGGCTCAAAGACGCCTCTATACTCCCCATACCCATCCGCCTTCTTTCCTCCATTCGGCACATATGCCGGCGCCGGCATGCTCGTCTCCGGCTGTGTCTGCTGCATCGTCCGTGGCTTTCCATTAGGCGACATCACCCCACCAATCTGCGGCTCCCCATTCTGCATCCCCGATCCCGATCCATCCAACTCTGACGGCGCCATGTTCCCAGCCATGCGTCTCCGCCGTCTAAACAGCATGCAACCCACCAAAATCGCCAAAGTCAAGACACCACAGGAGACGCCAACGGCGATGCCGATAGTAGCACCAGTAGACATGCCCTTGCCAGATGACGAAGATGACGAAGACGCCGCAGGAGTCGCGGTGGCTAAGGCGGTCGTGGTGACGACGTTGGAGCCACCGCGGTCGACGGCACGCCAGTTGATTTGGATCATGGGAGCAAAGGCGGTAACGACAGCAGCACCAGTGAGAACGGAGCTGCTGGAGATGGTGCTGCCCAAGCTGCAAGAGTGAAAGTTGACGGTTCCCAAGGTGTTGTACTGAATGCAAGTTTGGGCGATGCCTTTGGCCAAGTCAGCCGTGCAAGTAAAGCCACTATTAAGAGGATTGCAATGGTTAGCTTTGAGTTGCTTATTGGTTGATGAAACAAGACATGTCGTTGTTGGTGGGTCCATTTGTTTGTGCAACTGTCTTTGAAATATGGCAGTTACCCAATTTGGAACAAGGTTATCTCGGTAACATAGGGTCAACAACTTACGTAGGGCAGCAACCAACAGCCGTCTCACCGGCAGTCATGGAATACTCAACCTGCCAGGCGCTAGTAGAGCCAGCGGTAGCCGTGCAAGCGGAGAAGTGACCAGCGGGACACATGATGGCGGGCGAGTAGAAACCCCAACCCTGAAGGGGTTGAGTGGGCTGTGGGGCACCAGAGGAAGTACCGGGCCAGCATTTTGTGTTTTCTTGCTGGTTGGTGGTGCCGCAGGATTGGGCGAGGTAGGCCGTGAGGCCGTCGAGGAAGCCGGTGGAGCATTCTTTGGGGGCGGTGAAGGCGGTGGTTAGAGGACCGAGGATGGTGCGGTCGCGGACGCCGGTGACGACCATTTTGGATGAGGGTGAGGGGAAGGGAGTGGACATAAAAGGGTATGAGGGTTTATGTGATTATGTCAGTCAGAAGAGACGACGGCTATGAAGGGAGGGGGGTATCAAGTGGGTTTTTAGTGTGCTTGTTTTTTTTTTTTTGTTTCCGAGGTGAAATCGATCGATAATATTCGAGAGAGAGAGAGAAAGAGAGAGATGTATAACGATTGTTATCGACGACTAGCGCGGAGAAGAAGATGATATTGAGTGGTATTAGGATATAACGAAGAAGAGATCAAAATCAAGAGATGGAAGCAAGATGAAAGTCGTAACCACAAAGAGAGAGAGAGAGGGAGAGAGATAGAGAGCAACGAAAAGAAGTCATAAAATATAAGAATAATAAACAAGCAATTAAAAGAACAAGATAAAGACAGACTGAAGCTGACGATAAAAGAGGAGAAAATAGACGGAACGGAAGATATCAAGAATTAAGTTGAAATACAATACAATGGGAGAGAAAGAAAGGAAAAAGAAGAACGAAAGAAGAACAGAAAAGAAATACAGCCCGCTGATGGTTTACCGTAAAATCTATTTGAAGTTTCCGGTGGGTGTCTATATATATCCCGTAGGATCGTGAGACTCTTGGGTGATTCAATATCTGAGAGATATTGGAAAGACTAGGGAGGGGGGGGGAGAGAAGAGGAGGAGGAGGAGGGACAGGGTAATGGAGGTGATTGTTTTCTTTTTTTGTGTTAGAGACAGTGACTAGGGTTCTAGTTTGATTAGTGGGTTGGTTTCTGGGTTTGTTTTAGAGATGCTGTTATGGTTGTAGTTGTCATGATATGTGACAGTGACAGTCCACTTGTGTTCTTTTCTTTCTTTCTATTTTATGAATCTATTTTGAAATCAACATCACCAACGTCATCTTTCTCTCCATCCTCTTCATCCTCTTCATCCTCTTGTACTCCATCTCTGCCCTATTCACCTCAAACACCCCCCTGCCCCCGTCTGAAGCACCACCACCGCAGATCTCACAACTCCCTCTCTCTCCCTTTCTCCTCCTTCCTTTAGCTTCAACCTCAACTTCATCCAACTACAAACTTTGCTGTGCCGTTGTTTCCAAATGACAGCTACTCAGCAACCACGAAAACATCCTGTGACAACCTAATGCGGCCGAGTGTTGAAGAATGGAAAGGAACAGAACACAAGGCCTTTATCGGGCAGTGTTCTCGGTTAGTAGAGTTGCCGGGCTTCAGGATAACGCAGGCTGGGGATTTTGACAGTTGTAAAGACACATGTCAAAGGGATTACTTACCAAGGTTTCCTCGCCGTAGTCTCTGAGCCAGAACAGTACCTACCTACCTACATAACTGCTCATGTACCTAACATCTCCAGGTTAGATCGTGACATCGGATAAGAAAAGCCTGTCTTGATTCCGTCATGGTCCCCGTCCTCCGTCACATTCACACTAAACCTTATCATCTCCTTCTACACAATGCTCATGTTCACTTGGTCAGTGCTTGCGTTTGCTACCCTCTGACGTTCTAGGCCATCTCTTAGCTTCAGCACTAAACCCAACTATCTCTATACCTTTGTACAAAAATTACAAGATTAATAATAATAAAAATTCTCCTGATCCCTCCTATTTCTCTACCGAGATATAATAGTCAAAGCCCCCCTCGCCTCCCGCTTTATTCATCAGTATCCTTCCTCCTCCCGGTCCCTCCTCCCCCTGTTACCCATCTGATTACGCTAACCCAATCAGGTCTCGAGTGTAGCCCTATATTCCTTCCTTCCTTCCTTCTCTCTCTCTCTTTTTCTCTGCCACCGTCTACGATACAACTAGGAGGCGGCGTTGATAGCCATGAAACGCCGAGGTTTGAAGGGGGGGGGGGCGGGGGGGCGCCGCGGGGGAATCAGAAGCTAGACAAACAAGAGAGAAAAGAAAGAAGACAAAAATTACTAGGGCTGAGAATTGTGATTGCTGTTGCAGTTGTTTATTGATTTGTAATGTTTATGAGGTCAGATGAAGAATAAAAGAAGAAAAAGAGCTGTCAGATTAGTCAACGAAGAAATAATAGGAATGAATACTTTCTTTATTATATTCTCAAGTCTGGATTTTATTACCATGTTAGTTGGCTCTAGGATAGGAAGGAAGTTTAACATAACAATGATACACAACCTTCCTGTCGATACCCTAACCCTATCATATAACCATCATACTGCTTTGTCAGCAATAAAACTTGAGCACACCACGCCTTCATTCTCGAAACATTTCGTTCCCGGAAACCATCATGCGTTATCACCAATTAGCATTCCTCCTCGGCTCGTATTATCCGTCCAGAGTCATCATACACACAAGTCATCCGGTCAAACACTTGCGCCAAGAAGTTGCATAGATGAAGAATGAGGATTAAAAGCCACTATATTGAGGAGGAGTTGGTCACGTGGGATAGTGGTTATCTTGGAGGGAGTAGCGAACAAGTAACTGTGTAAATATCTCTCTCGAGTCAACAGATGATTATGACAAGGTATTACTTACTATAGGATGTCAGCTCGGCTTCATCCCAATATCAACCACAAGGACAAGCAAGACTCTATCCATGATGAACTTCACGAACCAATAAGCCACACATTAGTTTCACCATACTTATCCGAAAACCCCCCCCCTCACTCCAAACAACCCAAAAGTCATGCCACCAATCAACTAAACTTCCATGATGTATACCAAGGTACCAAGGTATGGCTCAGTCCAACCCCATATAATCCCTCTCTATCCCAAAGGTCATCTGTACCAACTAATTGAAAAAAAGGATCATCTTTTAACCATGGTTGGATGTTCATGAAGGATGAGTTCTAAAATGGGGTTTATTTTTGAGCAATATTTGTATATAGCTCACTCGAGGTTCTTTTAGCATTTATTCAACTTGTAATAAGTAATAGAAAAAAATAAAAAAATAAAAAAATAAACATAAACCTGCCTCCTACCTCCACCTCTATCCAACCCAGCCTTGTCAAAACATCTTCATCCCGCTTTGCTTGTTCCCGTCATTTTATATAGTTTTGCTGGAGATAAAGGCTGACCTTATAACCCTAAATTATATTAAAAAAATTACATCCAGTCATTAAAATCCCAATATATACAAAAGGTCAAAGAAAAAGAAAATCTCAACGAGATTTACATTCATCCCCCCAGCGAACTTGCTCCCCTCCTCAAATACTCAAAGTAGCACTCGCCTTAAACTCCCGACTAGAAGCCCCATAAAAGAATGTATACTCCCCCCTCTCAATCTTCCACTCTTGAGCCACAACATCCCAAATCGACAAATCCCTCCGCAACAACTCAAAACTAACATCCTTAGTCTCCCCCGCCTCCAACCCAACCTTTTCAAATCCGCGAATCTGTCTCACCGGCTCATCCGCCGCCTCTGGGAACTGCACATACAGCTGTGCAACCTCCGAGCCCGCAATCGGTCCCGTGTTGCTCAGTTGGCCAGACACGTTGGCAACTGTTTCCCACAGGTCGGTGCGACCGCCAATGGCACGCGGGCCCGCGGCGTACTCCGCTTCGAGGGCCGACGTGTTGGCCGAGACCGTGATGCTGGAAGAGTAGTTAAAGGTCGTGTAGGAAAGACCAAAGCCAAACTCAAACCGAGGCGTAATGTTAAACTTGTCAAAGTACTTGTAGTCAATGTAGTTACCCTCAGTAAATTCCAGTTCCCGACTCTGTGACACCTTGGTGTTTTGGTCATAGTCAGACTCATTCTTGCCAATGGTGTGCACTAGCTTGCCCGACGGGTTGACATCTCCAAAGAGGACGCTGTCAAGAGCAGCAGCAGACTCCTGACCCAGAGGACCACCGTAAAGCACACCCGTAACGTTCTCGTGCTCAATCCACAGGTCGACCAGACGGGGACCGACAGTGTTGATTACGACAATGGTGTTGTTGCAAATGTCTGCCACAGCGTTGACAAGGTTATCCTGAGTGCCGTTGGTCAGCTCCAATCGATCAGCACCCTCGCCAGCCCACGAGTTTAGGTAAACCACGCAGGCTTGAGAGTTGAGAGCAACTCCAGAGGTCGACTCGGCAATCATGTTACCACTGTGCATGCCCGCGGTCGAAACCAAGGGCTCATCCTGGAGCCACCAACGAAGAGTCATGCTATTGTCAGCAGCACGCTGGTTCCATGTATCAACAGGGGCACGCATAAACGCAGGGGTACCCATGGCCGAACCACCAACACCATACATGTGACCAAGGTCGGTAGGGCCCACACCGTTGTAAACAGACAGAGCACCGGTAGCACCAACAAACTTGGGGCCGGCGTGAGCACCAAAGATGGATGCTGACCGCAGGTTCTTGGCGTTGAGCGGCAGAGCATTGTTCTTGTTCTTGACAAGGGCAATCGAGTTGGAAGCATAGGCCCGGGCAAGATGCGAATGGTTGCCGCGGTTGTCGACGTAGTCAGTGGTGGCAACGTGAGCGGGGAAGCCCGAGTCCTGGCCGTACTTGAAGAAACCGATAGTGTTACGGATGACCATATCGTCGAGGCGAGCTTCAGTAAAGGAGCCGTTGCTGATGCCGACACCCAAGGTCTGGTTGCTCCACAAGTTGGAAGAGGAAGACAGATCCATACCGGCATTGGCTGCGTTGATGCCAGTCTTTTGTGCCCCAACATCGGCCGAAACAAGACCAGGGAAACCAATCTCAACCTTGAGATACTTGCCCAGGAGGTCCTGGCTCTCGCAAGAATAAGTGTCATTGACACGGTTCATGGCACACATGGCACCCGCCGCACCATTCTTGATGGAATCATAAAATGGAGTCAGGTAAGTCTCGTGGAAAGCCTTGTCATCAATGTTGACGCTGTACGATGCCGATGAGGTCGAGTTACCCAAAGTGGTACTGGTGTCAGCTCTGCGGAACTTGTGGTTGGGGGGAGGGCTCATTCCACCACCACCACCACCACCACCACCACCACCGTTGCCACCGCCACTACTAGAAGAATCCATACGGTTGGTCTCATACTCGTTCAGGATAAAGTGCTTGGCCGAAGGCTGAACACCAGCGTCGGCAAGACCAGCAATAAACCGACCGCCAATAGCACCCGAAGTGTACGAATCAACACCGTACGTCTCACCAGTACGACCGCACCAAGGCGAGCGACCCAGAGGCTGCATGGTCGGGGCCAGAGCCATGTGGATACCCTTACCCTTGAATTCCTTACCAAGAGCCAGGCCCTGATCGTGACTAGCCTGGCGGTCCCAGGTCATGGCCATAGCCAGACCGGCAGGCCAAGTGGTGGCATAGTAGTAACCAAGGGGGTTGACCGCAGAATCCAGCATTTGGATAGCGGTAAAGTTACCACCGGAGCCGGAAGCAATAATGGACAGCTTCTGAGCAGTAGTCAGGGTCTTGACAAGAGCGGCGGCCTTTTCATATGCAGGCTTCCAATCACCAAGCTGAACTTCAAGTTTGGAGGTTAGCAATTTTAGCACTGTTTCCTTGGGAGGTTTTGTGAAAATAAACGGGGTTTGGCGTCTAGCGTTGGTATTTGGTTTCGACCTTTACATGGAAAAAAAAAAAAGAAGAAAAAAAAAAAGAAAAAAAGACTTACTAGCACCAGAGCTGAGCATCATGTCGGTATAGTTGGCAGAGGCATCACCAAGTAGACCAAGGACAAGCTGCAAGCAAGCCAGCACTCCAATGAAAACGTTCTTCATACCCATTGTGTAAGAAGAAACAAAATGAACAAAGTATTCCAAAGGTTAAGTTGGGGGGTTTCAGTGTCCAGGTAATATCAAGAAGAAAGGAAAGATACTCTTGAAGGCATCTATAACTAAACAGACACCGCTTGATATAAAGATGGAAGAAAAGTATCCCAAGAGTTGAAGATGTAAAGAGAGAGATGGATGCTTGATGAAGAAGAAGATGAAGAAGAACGAGATGAAGAAACTGGATAAACAGCAGCCTTTATGAAGTTTTCCTGTTCTTCTTCTTCTCTTCAAAGTGATGGATCTTGGACCTTGACACTTTGAAAATCAACAATGAAATGCCAAACTAGCGGTCATGGATAATGGGGGGGTTTGAGGGGGAGGAAAAGGGAGGAATAGGGAGAAGAAAAGTTCGGTTCGTTAACACATACACAGTCAGGGATTTGTATAAGCCGGGATCATCATCCCAAAGCCAACAGTGAGTGAGTCGTCGCCATATGGAAAAGGTCATGATCCTTTTTCCCCACAGACAGCAAACTATGCATAAACAAGACAGCAAGTCTGTAGTATGCAGTCTGTCCATTCCGGGTGTGTGATTACAAAGAAGCACAAGACAACCAACCCATTCCCATCCTCCTCTTCCCCCCCATTCCAGACGTCAGTGCATGGTCATGATGAGATCTCATAACCTATAATGGGATTGCATACGCGTCCTCATCCCAGACGGTATAGTCTATGGTAAATGTTGGACCAAATCCTCCATTTGGATCCCATCCAAGAGAGAAGGGGCTCTGTATCTTCTTCAAACTCAAAAAGAAAGAAAGCAAGAAACATCTCGCTCATCAAAAAACACAAAAGTCCATAGACGCGTCATATCCCGCCATCATCCCATCGTTGATTAGGAACTTCAGACGTCCTAAAACGGCAGCTGGAACTGGCCATTCCTGGTCTGGCTTGTGCTCTGAGCAAGGTCAAGGCTTCAACCATGACAACAAAGCTAGCTTTTGAGAAACAACCAGAGATATTGACAGGTCCAATTAGGTTGGTCGGTTCTTTTCGCTTCTTCTTCAAGTTCCAGGCAAGATCTTCAAGTTGGAAAGTATCCACAAAAGTCTGTCAGAGAAACTTGGGGTAAATTTGGCGGGAGACGGACGAAGCAAACTTGGGCGGCTGGACATTGCAAAGTCTATAATGTGACCACACACCAATAGAGGCTAAAGGCTAAAGGCATAGAGGTGACATACACTATTGGTAGCTATCATCATGTCAGTGGTGATGGCAAGGATGTTGGTGTTGGGTTCATGGCTAAACTTACTTGATACCAGTCCATCATTATGATGTCCTTTCGCAGGAGAGTCTCTCTCTCTCTCTCTCTCTCTCTCTCTCTCTGTCTCTCATCTCCCATCTCGTGCGCGCAGGAATCATGTCGCGGGCCGCAGAATGCACAAAGTCCACCAGCCGTCCCCACCCTAGCCTTTCTTTTCCTTCTCTAAACCCTCTGCGCTCGGTCCCTTTAGAAATTTTCGCTCATCTTGTCTGTGAGGCAAAGGTCCATCTCATGCGGATAAACAAGTGTCGATCACAAGCCTTTAGCCAATTCCAAGATGACCAACCCAGTGAGTCGATAGCCCTGACGATTTGCGCTGCAAATAGCCTGTTTCGAGATGGGATGATTCTTGAAAGAAACCAAGTCGAGGGGGGAAGGGAAGGGGTCTAGTAGACAAGCAAAGATTTGCAGTAATGGAGGATTGATGATGTGGCAATTTGCGAACGCAAGTACCTACATGTGTAAGAAGTTGTTGGGGTCAAATGGAACTTGTATACAAAAGGTAGACGATAAAGGGAGAGATGCTTTGGTGATACAGTTTGCTTTTTAATATGACAAGGCTACACATGGGACAAGGCTACAACCCCAAAATTAAAAGAGGAAAGCACAACCACATGGTAAGCAAACTACATCACAAAACGGAAGGAACAACGTTTTTGAAACCTTCCAAAATTGGACTATGATTAACTTCAACACCGTGGCCCCATTATATGCAGGTTCCTTTGTCTAATAGGGTTACACTGAGTCAACCCCAACACGTGATGCTTACAGTATGTAACCCTTGAAATTTAACGACAATCTTCCGACTGTAATTTTATATTGACGTTGTCTGTCACAAGTTTCTCTGATTTTTTGTTAAACAAGCCCAACTCAACCTTTCTTCTTTGGTAAACTCCCTTGTTATATATGACCACTCACTATCAATCAACTCAATACCCCCATAAAACTTTACTCATTTCCCACTCTCTTTGGTCGCCGAGTTGCATTTTAACCAGATTGAACCCCCCCCTCCCCCCCCTTCCCTCTTACCTTCCACCCTGGCGACCTTCCATTTGGGTAGCATTGTTTGCGTTTATAGTTGAATAAGGCTAATGAGGCTACTGAAAAGAACTATTGTTGTACCTACCTATGATATCCGCCATCATCTCCAGTAAGTCGATAGAAACCTTGGGCGTGGCAAGCTAAAAGCAAATGCCGTCAAAATAATGAGGCCTTTCTGGTCACTGCCGAGGTCCCCTCCCTCTAATGTTCCCGCCTTGGCAATTGGAGACAAAACTCCAAGTTACTCGAGTAGCTGGGTGGGTGGGTAAATAGGTACTACATAGTTCTTTCTGAATTAGGCAATTCATTATCTACAATTGACAATCACCATACCCGATGATTACCCGACAACGTCAGCCCAGTATTTCCAAGACACGTGATGATCATATTGTGTGTCTTTATGTGAAAGCGCTGAGCCAAATGACAGCCATGAAGAGAGGAAGAAGAAGAGGATAGTGATGTTGGAAAGTCAAGCCAGGGCCTGTCCACAAAAACATGTATCAACGTTAATAAAAAAGAAAAGAAAAATACATGTAATAACAAACAGAACCTTAAAAGGTACCAGAGTCCTCCAGTTCCATCCCGAGTCCCTCGTTCTCATGAAAGAACAGCAAACAACAACCAACTACTCTTTTTGCTTCTTCTGAGTTGGTCCGCTCACCTTTGTTCCATCTATAATCTTCCCAGCCGGCCTTGTTTCTATTTCAGCGCGGCCATATTTGGAACAAGATCTTGCTCTGGCTCGCTCATCCCCGAGTTCACCCACCACTTTGGTGATATCCTTCCAGCACTGTCACTTTTTCATCTTTTGTCTTTTCTTCCTCTGCGCCTTTAGGTACTACTCAATGTCACCCACCAATACAAACAAACCACAACCGCCTTGTCATTAATCATATGATTATCTGGGTCCTTTGTATAGTATACCGGTATCTATTTACTGTCTTCCCTTGTCACTTTCTTTCTTAGAGACAAGACATGTGATATCAAATCACCTTCCTACCATGGGATCATTTGAAGATTATGTTCTTGATCTCATCACCAGGTCTGGATTGTTTATCCTCTTCCGTCAGGAATAGGAATACCTAGATGCATGTCAGTTGACTGTCAATATCGTAAAATTGTATCAACCATAATCAGTTGTTATGTTATGGTCTTCAACAACTGCCTGAAGTGGGAATAAACGAGAGCGTGCGAACTAAAGAGGCTTACGATGTCCGTGGAAATGATTTTATTAGTTGGTTGTCATTTATATGTTATCAAGAGAGATGAGATGTCGATACAGATGTGGTTGAGAGAGTCTCGAATATTAGATGTTGATGACAGAGACAGCATGCAACAAGAAATCCTCGGAAGCTAAATGGAACCAAGGCATGACGACCTATATTATCACAGTGATAACCCTGGTTCTCGTGTGGTTAGCTAATGAGCTTTCTCTTTCCTTTTCTTTTTCATTCTCCTCGACATCGACTCCTCCATCACCGCCTCATCTTCAACGACCTTTTCCAAACCTCTGGAAACCAAGACCAGGAATAAAGTGACAAGATGTATATCAAAGAGTTTACTGACACTAACAAGCAGGTACTTTGAGGGCTTGTGGAACACGAGGACAAGCAAGATGACCACAGCAGACACCCATAATCCCGTGATCTCCCTCGTGATACATCTTTCATTTCAAAAAGAACCATGCCGAGGTACAGTCTTAGTCAGCAAGTCACACTTGTCCAACCGACCTAAATCTAGACCATGACTTATGTACACCCTTATCATCCCAACACCACCACCATTTCACGTCATCTAGTCAGATCGCCCTTCTTTTCATTGGGGATGGCGCTCGGGGGAACAACGGTGACCTCCCCGCGCCACTAAGCCCCTTGGTGTCGCACGGCAGAAGAAGAACCAGGTTAGAATAGGCTACACGTGGTCCCATTCCATACGCATGTACATACATGTATAGGTATTCCGCAGGAACAGGACATACAGGGCAACAAATCCCATGTGGAAGATCTAGACTCAGAAAAAGGCACCTTTGACGTCGTACAAGCCAAAGGCACTACAATGGGTTGGCTACTGTGGGTATCCTTCTGTTACTAGTATTGGTTAACGCATACTTGATCCATAAATGGCAGATTTGCCTCCACAAAGGAATCCCGAGGAACCGGCCCGGATGATCAACTACATTACCTTCCCCCATCAGCGAGTCCATACCTCTTCCTTCCATATCTTTCTCTCTCTCTCTCTCTCTCCT